>JAYMSP010000608.1:0-45802 GCA_036897095.1 Plantago elongata | reverse complement strand
GGTTGTAACCATAACCAGTTAATAATAACCGTAATCATAATCATAACTGAAAAATTTACTGACCGGTTATGGTTAGGTCGTATACCTGAAAATAATCATAGGTTTAGGTTATTGGTCGGTTTTTTGAAAATTGTTTCTTACTCTGAGGGGAAAATTCATAAAACTTATTTTTCGCAAAAAATCGCAAAAATTATTTAGTCGATATATTATTGTTTTTGTTTTTGTTTTTTTTTTTTTTTGGGGGGGGGGGGACAAACTCGGTTGGAATCCATCACAAGGTTATATGGTATGTCACCCCAATGTCGACTGATCTATCGATACTCAAACATAAGAAGACGAACCAGGGGTACAAGAAATATATCGTCATAGCAGTCGAGATGGGTTGCCTAATGAGGATTGGACATACCCATTAAATTCAATACTTAAATTGATATGCAATGTGTTCTTATTCGAAAAGAGCCAGATAAATTGTAGGATGTGTAATGATTTCACAAAACTGAACAAGTACCGTCCAAGAATTTCATATTCACTTAGTAGAATATATCTCATGGTCGATCACAGTGGTGTATGGAAAACATTAAATATAATCAAAGGCATATCTCAAGAGGTTGAATCGATCATTAGCAGAGATTTCCAAAAAATGAACTTTCGTGAAAAAAGACGTAAATAAAATGAATTTATTAAAAATTTCGTAAAATATAAAATCACATATTATGTATTATGTAAATGCAAGTCGACAAACCACTCAAAATGAAATTCAAACTTTAATTAATTACTCTTATCAAACGTTCAACAAAGTGAAAGTTAGAACTTAAAATCACACCAACATTATTGCTCGAAGAGAAGTAGATAACAATTAGAGCAATTCACCTCGAATTATACCCGAGTAGACGACTTAGAAAAGCAACATATTTAAGCGATTTCAGCAAAATCAGCCTCCTTCTAAACAGAAGAAACACAGAGCGAGTGAGAAAGCTGAAAAGGATTTTTCTCAATTCCACAAAAACAGTGAAGAATCGAGAAACAATTGTTCATCTGCCTCACTCCTTCATCTGCATGTAGCTAACTCAGCCTTTAGTTTATTCTCCCAGCTCTGATCAGGTAAATCGGAAACCCTAACTTCCATTACTAAACCCTGATTCTGTTTCGTTTCAGTTGTTTTTTACCAATTGGATCGAAATTCTATTTCCGAAATGATATGCGATTTGCTACGCCGATCATTACTCGTTTGCTAGGGTTCTGTGAGGTCTGTCATGTTAATACTCAAGCTCATTTCGTCAAATGAAGTGAAAGTCATTTCTTTTTGCTTTAATCGGGAATTTTGTATCTAACTCTCTATATTGATGAATTTATCGTTTTTTTTGGGTATAAGTTTTGAATGGTATATTGAGCTTCTCGTGTGAATGTGTCGCGCTGCACAAATCCTAGGAGATGTTTTATAGAGCGGGTTTTGGCAAACGGCACTTGGACGTACATTTGATTGTATGTGCTGAATCTTATGATCTAAGATGCTATTAAAAGGAAAAAAGAAAGTTTAATGCCTGATGAAGATTTATTTGTTGTGGTTTTGGCATGGGGTGGCATTTTTAGTTACACGGGGAAACTTATTTGGTTACCTACCTTACTGGCTACCAATACTATCATGTAATGTACCATATGTTGGGGTTATTTATGTACGGAGATGAATGCGGTAAGTGGTAAGCAGACTCTATTCGTATTGAATGTCGCCTCATGGCTATAGAATTTATGGTTTGAATGAAAGTATAAAGGCGTCTGCATTTATGAGTTTCACAGATTTCTCTTTCTTCCTCTTGCCGGTCGATAATGGTCTTATGCTACATGGTTGTGGGAGTGAAATAACTGGAGTAAATGAACCTTACTCCCCTTTCCCCATTTAATATATATGGAACTAATTTCGATGGAAAATCATCTACATTCTTGCCTGGAGGTGGGGTGGGGTCATATTTGATTTGGAAGGAATTTTAGAACTGAATATGCCCACTTATTTTGCAGCTGAAGAATGGCGAATCCACAGAATATTGAGTTGGAAGCTGCTAAGTTTCTGCACAAACTTATCCAGGAGTCTACGGACGAACCCACCAAATTGGCCACAAAGCTTTATGTCGTATGTGTGGAGTTTAATTTATAACTTGGTGCTTCTACTTTACTTGTCTATATAGTATAATATCTGTTTCTTTCTTAATACGTCTGTTCTTGTCAAACAGATATTGCATCACATGAGAAATAGTGGGAAAGCAGATTCGATGCCGTATCAAGTTATATCAAGGTAAGGGATCCACCCAAATCGGTGGATTTTGGGACATTCTCAGTTACTTGGTGATTGCTTGCTCAACTTTGTTGGATGAAGAGATTTGTTCAAGATATATGATAATTTTATTGCTTATTATGTCTTTATTTTTATTATCATTTTGCTGCTTTGTCAGTAAATGCCAACATTAGAACGTGGAGACTAGAGAGTGGTTTACATATAGTTCTCAAATAAAAAAATGATAGCTAATCTGAGATTGCTATGTACTGGAGATGACCTTACTTATGATCCCACTTTCTGATGAAGGCCCTGCTGATCATATCAAATTGTGACTAGTTCCTTTATTAGATAATGAATGAATGGTTTTATGGCACACTGCATTTCTTTTTGTTGAATTTATTTCCGGGGGGCCTTCCTTTATTTTATTTCACTTGCAACCAACAAAGTTATAAATCCTGGTTAGTGGAGTGGAATGCCCGACCTAAAAAATGGGGTAGAGGGGTGACTTCTATTTATTTTAAAACTTGTCTGTAATACTTAGAAACAATAAGTGGCAAATACGCAACACCCTCCCCAACCCCCAACTCCAAACAAATCACACAGATAACTCAGTAAAAAACCTAGCCGCTCTAGCTCTAGCATTCTCCAACACCAGATCTGGAAGGCATGCCAGATCTACCAAGATCCAACCCCCTGCCACCACCCCATACCCCGGGCGAAAGACCCGTAAATCGCTGGCAAGGAAAAGCTGCTTTTCCGGCGCAATTTGTGACCCTTCCTGGCATAACAATGAACCGTGCCACAAAGACTCATCGGTGGCGGTGCGCAGCTGCGGTGCTTTTCACCGCTATTAAATACTCCGATAATCACACCTATTTGTTACATTTCTTGTACTTAATACTTGTTCAACATATGCAGGGCAATGGAGACTGTTATAAATCAGCACAATCTTGATATTGGAACTCTGATGTCATCCCGACTTCCGCCTGCGGCTGGAACACAAATCGGAGAGACGACACCCCCACAATTAGCAGGTAAATAACACCTTTGTATCTTTATTCAAACTTAGGAGGGCATATGCAGAACTTAGTTAAGTAAAAGCAAGTTTACTGTAAACTCTTACAGCAAATTCCCAGCTGGTTGGGGTGGCTGAGGACTCTCGATCAAACTTTGCTGGAAATGAGATGGGCACTTCTGAGACATATGCATCGACCAGGACACAAGCCGGTGCGTCAAGTGGTGGATATGATATTTATCAAGGGTCTATAACACATAATAGTGGTAAATCTTGATCATTCAATTTAATCCTCTACATTTGTTAGGTTAGGTTTCTCCAACCTTTTGCAGAACATAATGGTTCTCACATATACAGAACCAAATGAATTGGGAAAATTTACTGTTTCAAATGAACATGGAAAAGTGCTGTTTTGTATGAATTGGGGAAGTTATAAGTTAAAATATACCATGTAATGTATTGCCTTTAATTTCCACAAGATTTTGCGTACAATTTACTTAATTTGTGGGAAGAAACATAAAATAAATACTCCCTCTCTCCTCTAAATGCGTTGCTTCAAAACATTCTTCTATTTCTGAAATATCAATACCTTCGTAAACACATAGATTTACAACTGACCATATTTTATAAATTCTTAATCTAAAATGCATCCCATGCACATTCTTTGTTTTATAATTCAATAGGTGCAATCTACATCACCTATACTGTATCCTTCATTTTTTGTTAGATCTGAGAACTGTGAAATGTTAATGGTATGTTTGTTATGGGGCGGAGGGTATATAAATTATTTCAGTTTTCAGTGTTTATTTGCTCCTATGAATTGCCCCTGTTTCTTTTTATGCAATTGAACTTATCTATGTTAAATATTTGACGGTTCGTAAAACTAAGGTCTTTGTGAGGTCCTACTTTACAAATTGGTGGTCTTCTAATCTGTAGAGCCTGCTATTTCATACACACAAACATACATGCATTTGTACATCTGATCTGTGTGTATGTATTTATACATATATGTGCATGCATGTATACATGTCTGATATGTTTGAACGAATATGATGTACATATATCTTATAGCACATTCACATACATAGGTTCACCATAGAATTCAAAGGATCTAACATGGTAGCACCATAAGGGGACTAAAAATCAAGGTTATAAATTGCGGATAGATGAGCAGAGCAGTTGATCCATGAAATGCGATTGCAGGATAGAAGACTGCTTACTGTTTTTCTTAAAATACATGTATTCACTTACAATGTATATATGGATTGGACTGAGAATAGGACAAAGCAATCACATAAGGGACTTTTCGTACATAGGACAAACAGGGGTGGAAAGGTCTTTTTGTTTTACTATATTTTGGATTAACTGAGGACGAAAAGGACTTCCATTTCACGATATCTAATGATGCAGTTTTGCATGCAGGTGGAACTATCAAGGCTGAAGGGGTGTCTCCCAGTGTTCCCGGTTCTTATATATCAGCAGAATCGGCTGGTCAAGCTCAGTATGGTAGTCCTACAATGGATAGCCATGGCTTTCCTGCAAAGGTATCTAAAGATAGAAGCAGCATGGAAACTTTATCGTCTATACCTTTAGGTGATCATTCTGCTGGGAAAGCATTGAATCAAGGGGGGTCTAGTATGGGAGCTATTACAAATAAGGTAATACTTAATAACACAGTAATAGAAAGGTTGAACAATTGAACTTGCCTGACAATTACTGTGATTTACTTTGCTGGATTACCCTGAACTTAAAATTATTTTTGCTTTCTCTCTGATGTGTTCATATTAATTACCATCTCCTAATAGGTCGGTGTCTCAAGTGCTGTTCTAGAGATGAACATGCTAAGAACCATGGCTCCCAGAGATACAGGAAAATCTCCTGTTTCTCAGGGTCCCAGTCCTGGCATGCCATTCAAGGAGCAGCAGCTGAAGCAACTAAGAGCTCAGTGTCTTGTATTTTTGGCTTTCAGGTTAATTGTTATTACTTGTTTTCGACCTCTTATAGGTAATCCTGGATATCTTGTTTGACATTGTGGTATCTGTTTGCAGAAATGGTTTGATGCCAAAGAAACTTCATCTTGAGATTGCACTTGGCAATATTTATAGCAAAGAAGGTACAAATAAGCTTTAGATTGCCGGCAAATTTCTCTCAGTTGAGTGGCTAAATTTGGTATTCCTGCAGATGCACTCCGACGAGATCTTATAGATCAGAAAGGGAAGGACCAATTTGTTCATGACCCAAGCAGCATTCCTGAAGTATCCAGGTCTTTGGATAGACCAGACAGCAGTAGAAGTCAAGCATCTGCCTTGGACACTAATACAGCTAGTGAATCCGATAATGCAAAAGGGCTGGAGGACAAAAGTGCTCATTATGCTAGTCAAGGTGAAAATGTACAAGACAGGAACTTTTTAGCTACAAGAAGACAAAATGATGCTGACATCCCAATACTTGAATCCGTGGAATTACATTCATCTGCACATGGTGAACCATATGGTAAAAGTGCCAGAGAATTACTTCATCATGAGGATGATCTGGACAATAGGCAGAGATCCAACAACTCAGACTCAGCAGTTGTGGCCACATATGGAGAGCCGAAGCTTGAAAATATTGGGGGGATGCAAACTGATATGTCTAAGGTCTCATTACCAGGAAATTTTGTGCTTCAAGAAACAGTGCTTCAGAGAAAAGATGATGCCATTAGTCACACCCAAGATTTCACAGATCACAATAATCTTGGAAACCTGCATTCTGACAGGAAGTTACCAAATTTTCCAACAAATGACCAGTGGAAGCCCGTATCAGGGATGGGCGGCCAAAGCTACCCTACAATGCCAATTAGGGATTCTGATGTGATGGTAAAAAATGTTTTGCATGGTAAGAATCCCATTATGTGATGCCACCTAAGATGGCATTATAATTGCGTTTATATGAGAATTATACCCACAAAGTGACAGTTTAGTAAGTTTCATAAATATAAAAATTGTGGATACAAACATAAAATTTGCGCTGATATGTGGATGCAATTTCAATGTTAGTGGCAGATCAGGAAGAAGATTATGCATTGTCTTCTGAGAGGAATCCTTCACCAAAATATACCACCCTGGAAAAATGGGTTTTGGACCGGAAAAAGAGAAAAGCTCTCTTGGATAAAAACTGGGAAGAAAAACAACGCAAAACAGAAGAAAGAATTTCTGCCCGTTCTACGGAGCTTAAGGTTTGTACTTTCTACAGCAATTTATTTAAAGGGTAAACAATTGAAGTTTTGATATTGACTGATGTTGAAAAGTATGTGACAATTAGCCTTGCCATTTTAGTCCAAAACTCCAAATATTTGGATATCGTCCAAGTTCCCTTTCAAAATACAAGTCCAGTGTAATTCTGGTCCATATGATATGTACTTACCAGGAGAGATGGATTTGGGTGAAAGATGACCAGATCTGGTTTTATATTCATATATGTATCTAAGATCTGTGCTTTGAAAACAAAACAATCAACTTTGCTTTAAAACAATAACAGATTGCTTTGTTTTCTTCTTTCTTTTGTTGATTTCTGCTGTTCGTGAAAAATGGAGCGAGTTAGCAATATAAACTGGTAGATTGCTGGACGAATATGATCCTATACCGTTTCCCCCCTTACTATTCCCTGCCCATCCTTGACCGAATCTGATGGTTTCTTTTTCTTCTTCAATTGGAGTGTGAAAATTAGGACTTAAATTATTGGTTGTGGTAATGGAGTTGGTGCCGAGTACGTGGACTTGATTAAGCATCCATTATAACCGAGTGGACCTTATTTTCAGATTAAGGGAGGAACAGTTATGAAGTATACTGAATGGATAGTGCTTGTGAAGTTCCGGGGAATTTGGGTGAGAAAGAAATAGCTGGGTGCATCACTGTATTATTAGTTACAAATTTGGCATACATGGCTAAACAAAAGTGTGAAGTGGATATTGAGAATGCCTCTATATGTGCGTCACTATCGGAATTCAGCGACCTGTAATTCGTTTGGGCCCTGTTCACCATAGTCTATCTTAGAAAATATTAGTACCTACCTGTTGTTTTTTTTTTTTTTTTTGAATTTTTTATTGGTCCGTTTGACCCCGAACTAAACCCAAGTCGCATCGAAAATCAAATATAAATTATAATGATTATACGTTAATAATAATATACGTTAATAATAATAACTTTTTAATTGCTTTCCTACATGATTTTGGGATTAATTCTAGACGAAATGGACCCGTGATAAAGCAACAAAACAAAGTGTTAAACCTAAATCGGGATGGAGGATGTACAACAATATACGTAGATTATTTATTCAAAAGTTATAGATTGATCTTCTTCGATCCAGATCAGATCCAAAATTCAAAATTAGATATAGTTTGGACTTGATGCTAATCTACATAAATAGATAGATGCAGGCACTCCTACTGACAGTCTATCTGCTTAATATTTTAGTGATGTATATATTCTTCAACAATCAAGCATTACTGTCTTTCGGTTATGGTGTTTTACCTGCATTGTTGGTTTCAGTCTGTCATGTGGGTTTTTCGGATGCATTATTTCTATGCTCCTGGGCCCACTCTCTTTCCATACAGAATTATTGTCTTCATGCTCTTTGTTTGTTTGTAATGTAATATTATGATCTCAATAATGCATTCCCAGCTTATACTTTAGTGGATCATGAACTACGGAGCATGAAGATTTTCTTACTGAGTTTTTGGCTATAAAAGTTCAAATTTATCATATTCATGTCAAGAGTTGTATGAAAGTATAGAACTATATATCAATAGTTTTTCAGAGAACAGAAGTAGATAGTAACAAAACATTCAATGCATTCAAAATCTTTATTGGAAATAGATAACAAAAAATGAAATAACATAGAAACAAGCCAATTAAATTTAAGTATAACCAATAGAAATTTAGAAATGTGATTAGTGAGAAAAATCTTAAATTGGAAAAGAGTTATTGAATTAATTTCTAGAGATGGACAATTAATATTTAAATTTTGAAGCAGCTACAAGAAAATATCTGGTTCAGCACTGTTGGGAAGCAGCATAATTTTGGTTTGGTAACACAAACACAATTGAAAATCTCTTTGATAATCTGAGAATTTTGATTTGGTAAACTGAAACACAAACTCAACCATTTTTCTTGTACTGATTTTTAGATATGATGTCTATGTTAATTTTGTGTATATTGTCTTAGCATGTTGATGCTTATGAAACTTGTCCTTTTTACGCACATTAATTGTCCTGTCGAGTTTTTTGAATGCATTGATATGGTTTAATGATAAAATTTGGTTTTATCGTAAACCTATATTGCAGGAAATTGTGAGCTCTTCTGAAGATATTTCTGCTAAGACCAAAAGTGTAATTGAATTGAAAAAGCTTCAGTTGCTGGAGCTACAACGTCGTCTTCGTAGGTAGTGTCGTATACTATTTAATTTGACTGTTCTAGATTCTATATCCCCGCCTTCTGCCGACTTCTAATCATTGTTTTGGCATCTTTATCAACCTGTGAATATAATGTTTACTCAACATATTTCTTCTCATGTATGCTGCAGTGATATCTTAAGCGATTTCTTTAGACCAATAGCTACTGAGGTGGACAAATTGAAATCAATTAAGAAGCATAGAATTGGTAGGCGGTCCAAGCAAACGGAAAGATATGAGCAGAGGATGAAGGAGGAGCGACAGAAGAGAACTCGAGAAAGGCAGAAGGAGTTCTTCAGTGAGGTAGAATTTCACAGGTAAACATTCATACTAGGTTTTGACTTGTGTATACATCTACTGCTAATTATCTGGTGTACGTTCATCTCAGATTATGGAATTTTAATATATTATGATCATGCCAATTTTAGAGAAAGATTGGAAGATGCTTTTAAATTAAAGAGAGAGCGCTGGAAGGGGTTTAATAAGCATGTAAGGGAATTCCATAAGAGGAAAGAACGATTTTATCGTGAGAAGATAGACAGGATTCAGCGCGAGAAGATTAATTTATTGAAAATTAATGACGTTGAAGGATATTTGCGCATGGTCCAGGTGCAGTAACTTTCTTGCGTTTAGCATATCTGATTAAAGTATATTCTCGATTTCTAAGATGTCTTGATCTGCTTGTAGGATGCAAAATCAGATCGTGTTAACAAGCTGCTAAAAGAGACTGAGAAGTATTTGCAGAAGCTAGGGTCCAAATTAAAGGAAGCCAAGTCATTGGCAAGACAATTTGATAGTGTTCTGGAGGAGAGTAATGGAAGCGGTGATACTGAGGAGAATGAACTTGCTGATAATGAAGATGAAAAAGATCAGGCCAAGGTCTCCTCATTTTTGTTTGTGACATAATCCGAACAATTCCTTCCGGCATTTAGTTAGATCTGCTCTTACCCTTTTGTTTGACCTTGGTTTTGTTTTGCAGCATTACTTGGAAAGCAATGAGAAATACTACTTAATGGCACATAGGTAATCTGGTTTTGTTGCTATTTATTTATTTATTTGTTTATTATTATTATTATTATTATGATGATGATGATGATGATGATGATGACGATGACGATGATGTCGTCTTATTATTGTAATGATAATTCTATTTATAGCTGTGAGCTTCTAATATACTATCTTGCATCCTTTTGAATTGCTGTTAAAAGTTACGGACTGCCATAAGTTTGGATTGCAACTGGTGCCTCAACACCCTTACTGAAATTTCGATTACTCTCTCTGCAGTGTAAAAGAGAGCATTGCGGAGCAGCCAAAATCGCTTCAGGGTGGTAAACTGAGAGAGTGAGTAATATGTTACTTATTTATTTTCTTTCTCACTTTTACCCCTTTTTCCTGTTATCCGGAACCATTTGTTCTCTTGTAGATCAGATCCATGTCTGAAGCTTGATTTCTGATTCAATATTTTTTCTAGGACCTAGTGCTCTTTCTGTTTTGCTTTATTGTTGTTGTTGTTGTTGTGACTTGTGAGCATAAGTAATACTCCCTCCGAACTCTCGAAAACTTCCCATCCTTCCTTTTTGGGTCTTCCATTGAAGCTTCTCATGCCAAAAATTGAAGCATGTCACCTAATTCATTCTTTACTCGTATAATGCCCCTCTACCATTCTTTATTCATCATGTACTCAAATGATACTGCATTTACTTTGTTCATTCTTTACTCGTATAATAACCCACCCGCACTAATTTTACTTTTCCAGTTCTCCTTAATATTTGTGCCCTGAAGAGCAAGACCTAGTAATTTGTAAGAATATTTTAGCTGCTTACCTCTTAAATTTTTTCATTGCTGTTGTGCAGGTACCAAATGAATGGGCTCAGATGGCTTGTTTCACTTTACAATAACCATCTGAATGGTATACTCGCAGATGAAATGGGTTTAGGGAAAACTGTTCAGGCATGTACACATACTGTTGTCCCGTATAACTACCTTAATTTTTGAGGCGTGTGGTATACCAAGTGAGTTTTGGATCTGAGGGAATCACTCTTGCAGGTTATATCTCTGATTTGTTATCTAATGGAGACTAAGAATGATAGAGGACCTTTTCTAGTAGTTGTGCCATCCTCAGTTCTACCTGGATGGGTGTCAGAGATGAATTTCTGGGCACCCAGCATCCACAAAATTGTTTATTGCGGCCCCCCAGAAGAACGGAGAAAGCTCTTTAAGTAGGCCTTCTAATGATTATTTGTTTTGAAACTGTTTATTTGTATTGTTTCAATTAAAGCTTACCTTGTGCCATCATTTCAGGGAACAAATTGTTCATCAGAAGTTCAATGTTCTTCTGACAACATACGAGTATCTGATGAATAAGCATGATCGACCAAAATTAAGCAAAGTAGTATGGCATCACATTATAATTGATGAAGGCCATCGCATTAAGAATGCTTCCTGCAAGTTAAATGCTGACTTGAAGCATTATCGTAGTAACCACAGATTACTGTTGACGGGAACTCCCCTGCAGGTTCAGTTATTTGTTCCTGCCATTCTTCTTTTGTAATATGATTTTTAAATCCCCAGCCCCCTTCTTTCTTTAAATTGATGAATTTTACTATCAGCATGTCTGTGAGGTATCTGACTAGCTGTCATCACTGCACCCTTGGTAAATGCATTCTATTTATATTTTTCTTCTCTTTTCCTACATGTAGAACAATCTTGAGGAACTATGGGCACTGCTTAATTTCTTGTTGCCAAATATTTTTAACTCGTCAGAAGATTTTTCCCAATGGTTCAACAAACCATTTGAGGGCAGTGGTGATAATTCACCAGATGAAGTAAGTTCAGTAACGTTCCTTGGGGAAATTTTAACTCCTATTTGTTTGATTTCCTAACTCTATTGACTACCATACCAATATGACAGGCCTTGTTGTCTGAGGAGGAGAACCTTCTAGTTATAAACCGTCTTCACCAAGTTTTACGTCCATTTGTGCTTAGAAGATTGAAACACAAGGTACGTTGCTGCTAATGTTCACACAATTTTTTGGAGATCTAGAATATTCATATGCTCCATAAATTATGGTTAAGTGGTTCGCCATGTGTTTCTGAGCAAACATGTATATATTGTCTGGCGCATGGCCTATCTGGAAGTACAATGAAGTTGTGGAAGTCCTTGGAAGCTAGGAACCTTAGAAAACATGAGACTGGTTGCAGCAGTAAAATTCCTTCCCAAAAGAAGTAAACTTTTCTTGTCTCTCTTCATGCTTCTTGTATGAAGGGGATACATGGAACTGTCTCTGAACGCTAATATACCACATGATAACCGAAGCTTCTACAAGATATATTACAGTTGGAAGGTTGTTTATAATATGTACTGATATTAAAGAAGTGGTATTTCAAACAAATGAGAGTTAATGTTTTAGATTTATGCAGATGACAACTTGTTTTGAGACCGTTGTGTTTAACGGGTGCGTCCAAAAACATTAACTGCATTGTATTGGCATAGCAGTTTGTTTTGTGTGATAATAGCGACAACAATGATCATATAATTTCTCTCTCTTGTTTGCAATTTATTTTAAGGTATTAGAAAATGCACAAGGATCTTCTCATATCTGCTGTTACCACCTATTATAGGCTCTCAATAAGTATCCAATTACACTAGGTGCAAAGGTCCACGGAATTTCCATGTTGGCGGCTGAAAATGCCGTGTAACCACTTTTATGTTTTTATAATTTTTGAAAAACTTTCTATTTTTAGAATTTCCCTTTCGTAACTTTGTATTTCCTTTTTCTTTCGTATCTTTCCTTTTGTCTTTTACACAGACACGTAAACAATAACTTTTTCTCTCCAATTATGTCCCTTCTCCATTGTTGGAGCTTTAAACTCCATTATTGAAGATTGTTTGCTCCATTAATGGAGCATATTCTTCTCCATTCTGGAGCAGAAAGGAGCTCGATTTAGTCACTGTTGGACCCCGGTGTTGTTCTGCTCTCAGCAGAAATAGGGCTGCAAAATGGTGCAAAAGAAGATTCATTAATAAGGAATGTAAAAAATAAGTTAAATATGTTCGGTAAATTTTGAAAATCATTAGAAACTCTACGGTTTGTTTGTTTTGTATTAAGTATTAAATAATTTAGAGGGGTTGACTTGAACCATACAATAATTTAAGGAGTTCATTTAATTTAGAAGGGGTTTATTTGAACTAAAAGTTAATTGAGACTACAAATAAGTAGAATTGATTTCTGAGCCACCTTCATTTCAACGTGGAAACGCCTTTTCATATGGTCGATCTAGAAGAAATTGTGTACTATTGTTCAAATATAGATGACTATGATGTAATTAGCGAATTTATTAGGGGTAAGGGACATAAGGGATGTAATTTGGAATTTGCCCAAAAGAAATTTTTGTTACATTTCATGAGTTAATAAAATGCCAGCAGTTATGCGAATGTCATGATTGAACGTCACTTTCTTATCCGAATCTAAAACTACTCTGGCCAGGTGGAAAACGAGCTGCCTGACAAGATTGAAAGGCTCATTAGATGCGAGGCATCTGCATATCAGAAGCTCTTGATGAAGAGGGTAGAAGACAATCTTGGTGCTATTGGAACTTCAAAGGTTCCCCCTATTATCCTCTATCTATTCTATTACTTTGGCCATTTTGTGCATCTTGCTTATGATCTGTTCTTCTGGTCATATAATATCATTTCCCGTTCTGGTGTACAAGTATAAGTAAGTCCACTTGGATCGATATGTTCTATTTAAGCTCATGCGTTTTTAGTAATTTATAATTACATCTTTGTGTATATAAATAGTTTTCGGTGTATTTATTATTTACATGTACTGTTCTCTTGAATATTACATGCATAGATTCTGTTTTTCTGTATATTATACTGAAACAAATTACTTTATCAGGCAAGGTCTGTACATAACTCTGTGATGGAACTGCGAAACATATGTAACCATCCATATCTCAGTCAACTTCATGTGGAGGAGGTCTCTTTCATTCTTAGAACAGGGTTTTTCATTTCTTCTGCACCATTTTGGAGATCATTCGTGGTGCAGAATTTAATGAACTATCATTACTAAAATTTATCTCATGTTGTCAGGTCCACGAGTTTATCCCGAAACATTTTTTACCTAATGTTGTGAGACTCTGCGGGAAGCTTGAGATGTTAGATCGATTGTTGCCCAAACTGAAGGCAACTGATCATCGGGTAGTTTGCTGTCACATTGACTGTTTCATATTATTATATGTGACCAAATTGGATTTTAGTATTTTAGTACTTGTACACTAAAATACTTTAATTATAACTTCTTTTCTGGAGATTTTGTTATTGATGTTCATTAGATTTTGCATTGCATGGTATATATCTACAGTACTTGATAATCATTCTGCAACTTCTTGCCATGTCGACCCTAAATCTATATACTCCCATATCTGAGGATTTGTTTCGTTTCCTCTCGTTCTCTTGTTCATGTTTTATTTGCATGTGGCCTGTAGTGCATCACGTGTGAGGTTATTAAATGCTGTCGCGTGTTGTCTTATTAACTGTTGTCCCATGTGTGTTATTGTAGTTCCCTTCATGTTCCTCTTAGTAGACACTTAATTTCTTTCCTTCTGTGTATTTGAGTATGTGTGCGCATGAGTAAATGGGCATGTATGTGTGTGTGTATTCGGGGACATCTTCTTCTTCTTTTTTGGGTTTATGTTTATGTCGTTGCGGAGAACTTCAGTTTCTCTTAATGTCACAATCAACTACCACAGTTGTCTATTATTGTACAAGTGGTTATGTGTACTTTTCTTATTATTATTTTTACCTGAAAGGTATTAGGAAAATTTTATTAATTAATGCATTAAATAAACACAAGCCTTGTACCCTTGGTATGGGGAGGGATAATCATATGTACACTAGTGGAAAAAAGGATAAGTATGTGTTACTGGCCATCGATTCCATCCTATGGATGCCCGAAGTTGGGATTTTGCATTCCTATTTCCTCTAATCCTTCATAACCAGCTTCTGTTTAGGGGTGCGCCTGAACATATGAACCGGATTATCTCTAGATGGGTGGATAATGCTGAGACCTGACCCCTTCCAACCCATCCACCAAGTTGGAGTGCATTCTTAATGATGATTGTTTAATAGATAGGTCAGCTACAGGGAATGTTAGCTACAATATTCAACCAACATATAAATCCGTTATCATTCCTGAACGCATGAAAAACGTTCTTGTAGAATATATTGTTCCTCTCCCCCCACAAACACCACAAAGGAATTTACCATTCTTTTCCTTCAATTTCCTTTGCCATGCTCCCCAGCTTTAAGGTTTTCTTACAACACGGTTGTGACTTGTCAGTTTTTCATGATAAAATTGAAATTGTTCATAGTCAGCTATCATTATACATCTAAGAATTTAATAATATGCTTCACCTGATGTGCAAAATGATTGTTTCTTAACTAAGAAATTTTTGATTTGGGCGTTTGCAGGTTCTACTGTTTTCAACTATGACTAGACTTCTTGATGTTATGGAGGATTACCTCTACCTGAAACAATATAAATATCTCCGTTTAGATGGCCATACATCTGGTGGTGATCGAGGAGCCCTAATTGATCGTTTTAATCAACCTGGATCTCCATATTTTATATTTTTACTCAGGTAATAGCACAGCTGTTAGTGTTCTATTATGTTAGCATGCATTTGAACCGTTTACACCAGTGGAGGTGGAACTTTCAAGACACTGGTGTATATATCTCATATGGTGTTTCTTCCATATCCTTGTTGAAATACTTGGGAAACGCTCAGAAGCCTTTTTAATAAAACTTTGAATCTCTATCAATGCCAAAATGAATTATTTAGAAGACATTTGGAAGCCTACTTTTTCTTCTTCTTTCACCCCAAACACACAATTTGGAAAAACTGAAAATGCGTAAATACAATACATTACTTTTAAGAAATGGATATGAAAATTTGAAAACATGCAAAATGTTTGAAGATCCGAATGAATTAGGTTGGTTTGTCTTAATTCAATAACAGCTACAATTTTCTTGGATTGAGATCCACAGCGTCAAACATCGTCAATTGGTCTCAAAATTATTTTGCTGGTTGAACACTTCGACTTAATCTTCTACACATGCTCTTACACATGTAAAATCAAGCCTTATACAAGCTTACAGTTTCTACAATATTCTGATTATTCGTATAGTCTACTCTCAAAAATTCATGCCCAGCTCAATGGGAGTTGATTCTGGGGTGGACGGAGTATTACTTTAAAGTTTAACTCAATTTTGTTTTGTGTATAAAACAGTCATAGAGTTTATAATATGAAAAGCATGCTGTGGCTACACATATGGAGCACATATAATGGTGCTCGATATACATAATATCTTATGTCTTCAAGATCACGTGGATGTCAGTTTATATAGAAAACAGGCAATAGTTGTAACTTGTAAGAAGTGCATAGCAAGTGCATATGCGGATTGAATGTCCTAGCTATAAAGGACAACTCAAAACTGTTTTGTTAATCGGAAGTTTGAGTGCTGTGCTTTCTTATCAAGCTGACCCATTACATTGTCTCCCAGTATTCGAGCTGGAGGAGTTGGCGTGAATCTCCAAGCAGCCGACACTGTGATTATCTTTGACACCGACTGGAATCCCCAGGCAATATTTTGATGATTTTCTCTCTTTTAGATTATGATTCTAAATGTGGACTGATCTCATTTCTTGATGCTTGATTCAGGTTGATCTGCAAGCACAGGCAAGGGCTCATAGGATTGGACAAAAGAAGGATGTTCTTGTTCTTCGCTTTGAAACGGTGAGAATTTCCTCCCGGCATGCAAGTAATTTTGAGGGTTTCCTCTGGTCTTTAAAAAGAGTAATAGGTTTTTAAAAGCTGTGGACTTGCAACACTGGCTATCAGATGATTGAGCTCAACTTGTGACTTTCTTTAACTAGGAAACACCAGCAACCCTCTTCTAAAACTCTAATTCATCTCTGAGCTCCGTGCTGTTTAATGTTTTTAGTCGGTATAACTGATATTGAGAACTTCTATGCTCGATGCTGTCATTTTTTGGAGGTCTTGAGAGATTTAGTCTATGTAAAATGGATGTATTTATTTTTCTATTTTATTTTTCCACTCAACTTCTAGGATTTCAAAGCTTTACATGATTTGCATTCTTGAATTAGGTTCAAACCGTGGAGGAACAAGTTAGAGCATCTGCTGAGCACAAACTTGGGGTTGCGAATCAGAGTATTACTGCTGGGTTTTTCGACAATAATACGAGGTTTGGTCTGATGCTCTAATAGATCATACTGACAGTAGTACTGCAGTATAGTCTGCTGAGTGCTGATTAACAATCTGTACACTATGTTTTAGTGCTGAAGATCGAAGAGAATACTTGGAGTCTCTCCTTAGGGAATGCAAAAAAGAGGAGGTTGCACCTGTTTATGATGATGATTCCCTGAATAACATTATAGCACGCAGGTAGATTATTTCTTCGGTCTACACTTTCTTATATGGAGGATATTATTTCCATGATCTAATCTTAGGGCTGCTTCATTTTGAATGTTAATTTGTAACCTGTGCAATGTTAATTTGGCTTCTATTGGTCTTTTTTTTTTTTACACGAAAGTGACGAAACTTGATACTATCTAAATTATGTGTTTTCCTCATTTTAAGCTTAACGAAGATCACTGAATGATGATTTTTCATTAACAGCTTGCTGTGCATGATTTGTGGCTTCATTAAGAAGTTGCTAATATGTTATTCTGGCTGGTATTTAAACTTCTGATCATATGCACCATTTATCGACATGTTTTATAGGTTGATAAATTTAATATTCTTTTCTGATGAAGTTGTAGCTTAAAATGCTTCATGCCTGTTCGTGATCCCAGCCAATTCAACTATTTCTTTGTTTCACTAAATTACTTAATAGCTGATCTCAAAACCTAATCTCCATCATATCACCATTTCTGTTAATCTGAGTTGACCTGTTGTATGTACGCTTATTCTCTGTGTTATTACTCTTGTAATTACCATATGCTAATCTCCTCCGTATAAATATTGGTTTTGCTGTTCGTGCAGTGAACCCGAAATTGATATTTTTGAGTCAGTTGACAAACAGAGGCGAGCAGATGAAATGGTACCTGCCAAATTCTACGCCTAGTCATTTATTTGTCCCTTGTTTATGTGGTCTCAGACATACTTATTCCTTCCATTATGGAAATTCTTCATATTTGCAGGTTGCATGGCAAAATATGACATCCTGTGAAGGGTCAGAATTACCGTCTTTGCCTTCTCGACTTGTAACAGATGAAGACTTAAAATCATTCTGTGAAGTAATGAAGATCTCGGAAGAAACAAATTCTGGTGAAGTGTCTAATGTTGGAATGAAAAGAAAGGGTGGCTCTGTTGGAGGGCTTGATACCCAACACTATGGAAGAGGGAAGCGTGCAAGGGAGGTAAGTTTGTACATTGAACATTATTGCCTTGTGGTCACTTTCCATACCATTGACATGTACTGTTTCTTTGAGACTCCTTGTGATCATTACATTAATATCTCCTGAGCTAAGGAGCATGTCATCACAAACAACATGTAGGGCATTCCAACTCATTTCTAACTGGAATTAAAACTTGAGAGATTAATACATAGGTCTGTAATAGATATTTTTGGCAAATACCTTCCGTCTTTCCTGTTATTCAAGCCTGCAAGTATCTTCGTGTAAGTTAAGCGTCGTCTCATCCGATGGAATCTATAATTGTCCTTTACATATTCGCAAAGTTCATTCCCGGTGCAAGTAGAGCATTGTCACAATACAAACTCACCCTTTTCTTGTGTGTATGATACATTTTTAGGTTCGTTCTTATGAAGAGCAATGGACAGAAGAAGAATTTGAAAGAATGTGTCAAGACGGCTCTCCAGAATCTTCCATAGTGAAGGAAGAGATTATTGGAAAAACATTACCAGTGAATGAGAATAACTCAGTGGTGGCTTTGGGTGAAATGCAGATACCAGCAGTACCTTTGCCGCAGCATCCTGCCGTTGAACCTTTTGCTCTTCAAACTCAACAGGCTACGCCACCTAGTCGACGGGGACGTGGAAGGCCAAAACGCGGAGCTGTCCAAGTTTCATTACAAGTTCATTCTCCTGCGCCTACGACAGCTATGGATGATGAGAATGCCTCAAAAGTTGAAACCACTCCTGTGGTACCTGCCTCTGAATCTCCAGTACCTGGTTCTAATTCTCCTGTCCTGGCTTCTGATTCTCCTTTACCCGCTTCTGATCCTTCTGCAACTTGCACTCCCGTTACAAGTACATCTGGGAGCACACAGCAATTAGGACATCCTGTTAATCACAGCTCTGTGCCATCTTCTCTCCCTCCTGACATTCCTGCTTCTGTGGTTGCTCCTCCACCACCCTCATTTGGTCGAGGTAGAGGTAGAGGCAGAGGCAGAGGGCGAGGTCGGAAGTCACTAACAGGGGAAGAAGCTCCTGCCCCTAGGCGTCGAGGTAAAAGACAAACTACGGTTTTGCAAGCTGTTCCAGTATCAGTTTCATCGCCAGGGACCGAATCAGCATCAGCACCGCCCATTGGAACACATGGTGGAATTGTCTCCGGTAAGATTACAGCCTCCAACATCGGTTCTGTTTCTGTCTCTACTGCTACAATTGATGCTTCCCATAAACCAAGTGCTGCTTTACCAACTGCTGTGCCTTTACCATCTGCTGCAAGCAGTGCAGTTTTTGGTACAGAAGAAGTACCTATATCCGTTTCTATAGTTGCTCCAATTCCTGCAAAACCCGATTCAGTGGCATCAACTTCAGTTCCAAACAATGTAGTTATTCGGCCAGAACAAGCATCCGCATCTAACCCTTCAGTATCCCCATCTCCTGCTTTAGCTGATTCAGTGACATCACCTTCTGGTCCGAGCAATGTAGTTTTGGAGTCTAAACAAGCACCCACTTCCACCTCTTCAGTTGCCCCAGCTCCTGA
The DNA here is from genome assembly GCA_036897095.1 of Plantago elongata. NCBI lineage: Eukaryota > Viridiplantae > Streptophyta > Magnoliopsida > Lamiales > Plantaginaceae > Plantago > Plantago elongata. Next base: position 26,110 of record JAYMSP010000608.1, on the reverse strand, counting down.
CTTAGCTGGTTCAGTGGTATCACATGCTGGTCCAAGCAGTGTAGAGACTGGGTCTGATCAAGTACTTGTATCCACCTCTTCATATGCTCTAACCTCTTCTCTACCTGATGCTGGGGCACCGCCTTCGTCTCAGAGCAGTGTAGCTCTCAGGTCAAAGCAAGTATCCATATTGAGCCCTTCAGTGGCTCCAACATCTTCTGTAGTGCATTCCGTGGGAAGTACTGGTCAGCCAGGACCAGGCATTGTCTCTGCCTCAAATGTTACCACTACTATAGTTTCTGACATCCCTGCTTCAGAATATATTCCATCCTTGTCTACAGGAAGAGGTAGGGGACGGGGGCGAGGGCGAGGACGTGGGCGTGGGCGCATTGTTGAAAGTGGCGAGCAGACACCCCAAAGGAGGCGCAGGAGGCAGGATCCTGTACAATCTAGTGTTCCCAGCTCAGTACCTGATCAGGACATAGCATCGACAGAACCTCCACAGAAAAAGACCCGAGCTTCCGGTGGGCGGAAGAAGGATGTAGAATTGAATAATGCAAATCAGAATGCTTCTCAAGAAGTTGTAGATCAGTCCGTAGAACAAGTCTCAAAGGGTAAGCTTCACTCCTTCATGGTAATATAGTTGAAATAAGTTTCATGATTGATGCATGTGTCATCCTTCTTGTCATTCTTTTATTTGTTTATTTTTTTAACTTTTGTGCTTGAGAAGTTAAAATGTCTAGTGAGTAGTTTGAAATTTAATTTTCAGTCAGTCCAATAAATAAATTGCCTTGTGTATAGCATGATCATAGGTAAAATTAATTTATTTTTGCCAGAATAAATTTCCTATGTGCTCAACTTATAGAGTATTATATTAGTAAATCATGAATGAAGCAAGATAAAAAATTAAGAAAGAATGATACTAAATTAATAGTTTGCTATTCAGCGACGGACAATATTACAGGGAGAGTAGGCTTACATTAGTGAGACAGAGTGCATATTAAACAAATAGGAGTAGGGTATACCCTTAGTCCCATACACCCCCACGAGTAAAAAACAATGCAGAAGTAAAAAAGAAACTGAAAAGAGAAGTTTTCGAGTACTAGAAGGAAAAGAGCATAATCACATTTGAAGTCATCCTTCGAGCAATGAGATTACAATGAAGGTGCTCCCAAGAGGCGAAGACCCTATCCTTATACACATTGAGACTCTAATAACACAATTAGTAAAGGTAGAGCATGTCAAGACAACTAGTAGTTAAGCTTGTTGTGTGGCTAATTCCAGAAAGACCCTATTCGCTGTCCTTTAATGATTAGTTATTTGAAACATGTTCAAGTTGTACATCTGATCCTACCCAGAAGCCTTTCAAGTGCATCCTCTATAGTTTGAACACAAAAACTTTAGTTATATGTGAGCTTCATCTATACTATGCGTGAAAATAATATAAGCATCTCACCACCATGGTACTCCTATTAGAAATTTGTGTATCTGAATTTTATATTTATCTTAGATACCAGCAGTGATGATGAATGTGTTGTTGCTGTCAACAATGGATCTAATTTATGCCCATATCATAACAGGGGATTTTATTTGTTTATTTAATTATTTATGTTTTTGGTAATGCATGGCCAGTCATGATTGTAAAGTTGTATGTGTGCTACTTTTATGGAGTAACGGGTATGTGCTAATAAGGTTTCGATTGCATGCAGTCGCAGCAATTACTATTGATAAGGCTGAGAATCCTCTTCAGAAACAATGTCCTGAAGTTCTAGAAAGTAAAGATCGTGGCAATGAAGCCCTTGCATCCAGATCTCAGTCATGCGAAAACAATGTATTTGTTACGGAGGACCTTGTTGCTGACAGTTCTCTTGTCGCCATGCCCCAGACGTCCAAAAGTGACAATAATCTTGGAACTCCTGAAGCTTTACAATCCTTACCATCTAATGATAACAAATTAACAGAGTTAAAAGACCAGGTTGTACATAATTGCGCTGTTGAGTCTGCAGCAGGACATGTGTTGATGCCTTCTACTGGCAAGGCTGAGAAAAATGAGTCGCTTCTTGGAGAGGAAGACAACAAAGTGGGAGAGCCTATGAGTGAACCAACTCGGGGTGAACATCCCGAACTAGATACTACATCTAAGGAAGCTACAGCTGCTGTTTCTCTAAATTTGATTCCTGTGGCATCTGAAATTGAAACCACTGCGAAAGCTTCTGAAAATACCCAATCCTCACCTGTACTTAGCACCAGTTGTGTCCCTATAAATAAAAACCAAGGTTCAAATACAGATTCTCTTGAGGCTGGATCGGGTTTAATAACACAGTTGCCTGGTGAGGATTGTCAGTGTGAGTCAATTTATAAAGAGGAGGGTGGTGAAATCATTGAGTCTGGAGCTAGTCTTAATGTGATAAAATCTCTAGAACCTGCCACTGATATTATGAATGATAGCTCTAGCCTTGAACATGAGAAGAAAATTGAGAATGACCCCGATAAAAACACATCTCCAGTTGAGGGTCCTGCTGTGACTGCTGAAGTTACTGTTCCTGAATCCATGCCTGGTCCAGGCAGTTGCAATCCACAAGAGGAATGCAGAGATGATGTCGCAGATAAGGAAGTTTTGGAGACTGAGTCCACTTTGTCCAAAGATCTCCCAACTTTCTCCAAGTTGGAAAACGGGAATTTGTCTTTGAATGCGACCCGGAAGGCAGATGAGTTTGATTTGGATTCAACCCCAACCGGGTCCGTGAATATTTCTTTGAATCATGAGAAGGAACAATTGGAGCGAGAAGTTCCTGTTGATATTAATGAAGCAGCTGTTACTGCCAATGATGTTGAGGCGATCATAGGGCCAAGCATAGATAACATTGAGCCTGTGGCTAAATCCCTCACTTGCTCAGCACCTGTTGATGAAAATACAGTCCCTGAGGTTTCTATTTTGACTGCTGAAGTTTCTTGTCCTGCTTTGAGAGAACTCCCTGAAGTAGATAATATATCTGAAGCAGAAAATACTGTTTCTGGCGTACCGAAGGAATTGCCTGTTGACGAGGATGTGAATGTTGTGGTATCAGTTTCGTCTCCTGAAGTTGCAGGTCCAGTTCTAGAAGCTACCGAGGATGGTAACCTTGGCAAAGAGGGAATTGCATCCGGAGAGCAAGGCATGGCCAAGGAGGATAAGGACTCAGGTGAAATTTCAGGGGAGCAAGGTAAAGAAGGAGCTGATAAGTTTAAGGGTTCGGATGAAGTCCCAACTGATCCAGGTACGGAAGATGTTAACAAGGGTAAAGATTCCGTCTGTGAAAGTACAGTGATGCCAGATAAGAATGATGCTTCTAAGGATACGGACTCAGGTGAAATTTCAGGGGAGCAAGATAAAGAAGGAGCTGATAAGGTTAAGGGTTCGGATGAAGTCACAACTGATCTAGGTACGGAAGATGTTAAGAAGGGTAAAGATTCCGTCTGTGAAGGTACAGTGCTGCCAGATAAGGATGATGCTGCTAAGGATATGGACTCAGGTGAAATTTCAGGGGAGCAAGATAAAGAAGGAGCTGATAAGGTTAAGGGTTCGGATGAAGTCACAACTGATCCAGGTACGGAAGATGTTAACAGGGGTATAGATTCCGACTGTGAAGGTACAGTGCTGCCACATAAGGATGATGCTTCTAAGGATACGGACTTGGGGGAGTAAGTGAAAATATTGTCAATGACAGTTCACTAGAATCCTTGAATCTCAAGGAAAAACCAGATCTTCTCAACAAACAAAAGAAAAAAGAAAAAAGTGTAAAACCAGATAATGTATGATGAATTTGATCTAAGCTAGTAGAGTAACAATTTTCACTGTAATCATTATGTGATGTAGTAGTCATCTAATGTATGTAGGTGTATTTATCATGTTGCTGGCTTACTGCATTTGATGCGTATATTATGACCATGGCCAGATTATGGTGCTATTTTCAAACTTTAAAAGAACAGATAGATTAGCAGTTCTTATAATCATTCTGTAGTTTCCGGGACTGAAATCTCGAAAAGGAATTCTGCCTTGGCATTCTTCACCATCCGTTACATTCTCCTCACCATTCGATACTACATTCTAGTAATTTCTTTTAAAGAGAGTTTTGAGAGAGACCATTGACAGACATAAGAGATTGACTTTTATTAATTATACAATCACTCCAAATAAAAATATTAACTTTTATTAATTATACAATCACACCAAATAAAAAATAAGTTACTATGAACATTCCAACTCACATTTAAATCATTAATTTTGTAAAATCCTAACTTATAGAAAATCACTCTCTAAAATTTCACCTCCTTTCCTTTTGCAGCTTTGATTTCGCAAAAAATCACTTTCCAGTCGTAGAAAACTGCTTGAATCACTTCATCTCGATATGGTTTCTATTTTATTGAGCTCGAAGATCCCCATTTCGACGTGGTTTCAAAGCGATCGAGCTTGAAAATGCACAAAAACGGCTATTTCTAACCGGAAAACAACATTACAAAGGTACGAAAAGCTAGATCTCGACCTATTTTTTTTTGAAATCGGTGATTATTTTGATGGTTTTCATCTCGCAACCTCATTTTAGCTTGAAATTGATTTATGTGAAATTCGTGTTATATGATGATGTTTGTATATGCAAATCTAGTGTTTTCATCAATTTTTGTCAAATTTAAAAAATAGATTTGAAAATCGCAAACAATACTGATAAAATGTTCTTGAAGATTTGTATAATAAATTGAATTATATCAATAATGTTCTAGACTATATTGATGATGCTAACATAAGCAGTGTACGATTATAGTTACTGTTCGTTTAATAAATATATTAAAATAAGTACTTTATTGCACAAGATTAATATAGTTACTCATATCTTTTATGTTTTTGTTGATATATTTAAGTTTTGATGATTACATCAAAACTTAAACCCTAATGTTTGATGATACACTAAAACTTAAACTTTAATGATAATCGTGACATTACTATCATATATGATGTAGGTATTGTTCTAATTCATTCTTTTAATATTTCTGAAAATGTCTGAAATAAATATAGAAATGCATTAAAATTTAAAAAACACTAACCAATGACATTATTGTCCAAATTATATGTTTAATGTTTTCAATCATAATTACAATGTTCAATATTATGCTTATAATGTTCTTAATTATGTGTGTGATTTTTCTGCTTGTTCAACTACAACTTCATGAATGAAAAATGTATGATGTAATTTTCAGTGTGATGTATGAAATGTTCTCGGTGATATGGGTAATGTTTATGCTAAATGCATATAAAGTTCTTTGCATAGATAAATATGGATATGAAGTTGACATGAGTCTAGCTGGGAATCTTGGATAGATGATCAAGCATGTAGATAAATTGCATACTATGTATAGAAATCACTAATCAGTTTGAATTTAATTATCAAACAAATCTATGTAATAGAAAAAATGATGTCATTATCCAAACAGTATATTTTTACGTATACATGTAATGTTCTCAATTATGAATGTAAATGTTTGTCGAGTATATATTATAATTTTCACAATATGTGTACGTATTGTAGTGTTCTCATTTATACGATTGATGTTCGAGGGTATAATGTTCTTAACTATATTAGTACCATTTACAAGCACTAATATGTATTTGTAATGTTTACATATATTTGGGTAATGTAATCAACTATTAGAGTAATGTTATCTATTTATTGAAAATGAAGGTTCATTTGTGATATATCTGAAATGTATCTACTCAATAATCCGCGAAATTATATAACTCGATCTAGCAACCCGCAAAATGGATAGGAAGTGTGGTACACCTATTCTAATAATGTTTTTGCCTATCCATGTACTGTACTTAACTATTTGAATAATGTTCTTTCCTATTTGAGAATGACGGTTTATTATCAGTTCAAAATCGTTTATGACCCGAAAATTCACGAAAATTATTTTAACCCGGCTTCGTGATCTACGAGAAATGAACACTAATGTGTTAACTTATATTTCAGTCCATCTTTTTCATCTCAATAAAATATTAATCTTTTGAAATACTTTGCGTTTATTTTATATTTATATTTGTTGCTCTTTTGGAAATCAAATCAAGAGGGACATCAAATGCAACATTACGGCTACATAATATGGTGTCTGACAGGTCTTGAATGGAATGATGTGTGTCAAAATGTGTATAAATTACATTACAGAGAGAAAAGAGAGATCAGATTGAGAGGGTTGGCTTGCTACTTGGATATTCACGCGGGCAGCTAATTGGGCCCGGTCCGATTTACAATGTAATCAATAAATTAGTGTAGATTTCTGATTAATATTTCTGGATTCATAGTTTGGCAATGGAAGACTTCTAACATTCATTCAATTTACCAAGATTTTCAGTGCATAATTGTGGAACGTTGCTCTTGATTTTGAGGGTGAAGTTAGTGCAAAGCAATCCAACAAATAGAGTGTTCGCTAATGCAATGGTTGTACGAAGGAATATGATATAGTAAAATAATTGATGGTATTATGTTGATTTAGTCGTATGTATATATAAAAGAATTAAAAGGTTTAGAGAAAATGAACTAGTTATAGTGCATATAACTCTGAAATCTCATTTTGCGCAAGCAAGCCAGTTCGTTATCTATAAATAGGACTTGAACATTTTATTCTACAAAATAGCTCTCATAAGTTTACAATCTCCAATCATGAGTACATCGAATTCTCATGTCGAGCCATTTGTGCCGGAACAAAAAATTAGGCCATCGATGAATTAAATATAATCATTACGCTATTGTATGAAACTCCGCTTTTTGAAGAAGAGATTGAATATCATTTTAAAAGGTACTAATTACTAAGGGGTTGATTGGTATGCGACTTAAATGTTCCAATTTAAATGCCTGAATAGTGATCGAAATTGTAGTGGGATTGTTAAAATTGTGTTTGGTATAAAATTGTAATTGGATAGGGTATTATAGGTTTGTTATACAGGTAGAGAAAAATGTTGCTACTGTAGAGCCATTTCGATCTTCGGCATTTAAATGCCATAACAAACACAAAATCCCTAAGTAGCATTCAAATGGGCATTTGAATGCTACTCCAATCAGCCCCTAAATTCCTCACACCGTCACCCCTACAAGGTAAATCTTTTTTGAGAGGTGGGGAAATTTTATTACCTTATTTATACTAACATATTTATGTTGTGTGGTTGAATTATTCGTCGATGGTCTCCTTTAATTATTTATTTCGTCTATTTTCTTTTAATATAAATTAGGGAATATGGATTGAACGCGACAACTGATTTGAATGAACTAGAACTAAGACGTCCTAGTTATAAAAGATCCACCACGACTAAAAAGATAACCAAACCATATATCTTGCATAACAAAAATTACAGTAGTGCAAATCACATGCGATATCCTACATAGCAACCATGTATATGTTTATTATAAAAGTCCAACCCCCGAAGATTGCGACTTCTTCCATCCCAATTCCATACGCACGATGTTAAGATATAGAATTTTAGGATTGTTCCAACTTCCTAATGTTGATTGTTATGGTTTTGACCCTTGTTTTTCAGATACCATATTGAGACTTATTGGAGACGCTATTCTTCTTAAAAAGAGAGGAATGGTCATCATCACCATCTTCGCTCTCAACCTCAACATCACCAGGAGTCAAATTTGCACCATTTGGACGGTTGAACTTGCTAGACTTCTTGTCTTTGTCCTTGTTCAGTATGCTTTTCAAAGGTTTTTGAGTAATTGCATTTGCAACCTAATTGACTTTGACATTGTTAATATGACATGACAGTGTGAGATATATAATGAAAACATGGATAAATAAGCACTTGTTAACTTAAACCTGAGACATACCACCATCCATTACATGCTACTCACCATCCGTTACTACACTCTAATTATTTCTTTTATATTTCTATTTGTTCATCTTTTGGAAATCAAATCAAGTGGGACATCAAATGCAACATTACGTCTACATAACTTAATAAAACAAGTTATACACAATACACACGCAATAGTAAAATATCTAAACTTTCTACCACATTTCGCACTAATATTAGTATTATTCAAATTCTCAAAAGTGAAACTCCAAACCTTAAGAAGTCTTCGTCCAACTGTGATATTGCTTCAATTAATTATAACCGATTTACCATTAATTTTCCAGTTAACTTTAAATTTATTTTAATAAAAACCTTGTTGTGTAAATGCACATTTTTTTAAACAAGTTAGTTGGTTTGAAAAACTAATCAAGTTAGGTTGTTGAAAAAAAAATTATTTGACAAGCTACCGGCTAAATTTCCTAAACAAAGCATACTATTTGGTTGGACTTAGTCATGGGCGGACACAAAATTTTTTGAAAGACGAAAAATACACATTTTCATTTTTCAAGGGGGGAGGGGGAGGGTTTAAATCAAATTTTAGAGAGAACGCCCCAACATACCTCCTAGGTTTGACCGTTGACTCAATCGCACAACATATGCAAGAGTGACTTTCTAGTTTACACGGCTCCGCATGATGTTATCGAAGAATCTAAAACTGATACATAACTAATAGTTTATTATTTATCGTACAAGAAAATATAAAAAATAATACTATAAAATGTGAAAAAATGGAATTTAAAGAAGAGGTATGTTATTAAAGACTCTTTTTGATAATATCCGCCTGAAATTTTGTTACCAATTATTAGTATTAATAATTTATAAGTTATTTTAATTAGTATTAATCGTCCCTTTTTTAAATTTTAATCGTTAGTCAATTATATTTGACTGGGTTAGCCGGCTTTGCAAGTTTAGCACCAAATCTTAAACCCTGACTTGAATCCCATCGACTTCCTCTCCACGAAATCCCCCTCTCCAATGGCCTCCAGATTAGCCACCGCCTTCCTCCGTCGCCACCACCACCACCACCACTTCACCCGCTCCGCCGCCTCTCTCCTCTCCAAACCAATCCAGATCTCATCTCCACTATCCCCAATCTCCAACCACTTTCTCCGATCCTTCTCCACCCGCCCCAAAAAACTCTCCATCGGCGAACGAACTCGCCAGAAGCAAACCCGCCGCTTCTGGCTCGTCACCGGCACTTTAAGCGCCATCGCCTCTTTCTCCGTCATGATCATCCAGAAATTCCAGGACCAATTAGTTTTCTACGTCACTCCTACAGACCTCCTCCAAAAGTACACGTCAGATCCCTCCCAATCCAAGTTCCGACTCGGCGGACTGGTGCTGGAGAACAGCATCATGGACGTTCCGACCTCGGCGGAGGTTCAGTTCGTCGTCACGGACTTGATTACCGACATATTGGTGAAGTATGAGGGCAGTTTGCCGGATTTGTTCCGTGAGGGGCATTCGGTGGTGGTGGAGGGGTTTGTTAAGCCGGTGGATGAGGAGGTGAAGAGGACAGAGGAAGAGCTGTTGAAGAGTAGTAGTAAATTTGGGGCTACGAAGAAGGCTAGGCAATTGGAGTGCTATTTTTCGGGTACTGAGGTTTTGGCTAAGCACGATGAGAAGTATATGCCTAAGGAAGTGGCCACTGCGATTGCAAAGAACCGGAAGATATTGGCGGAAGAGGGGGAGGAGGAGAAGAGTTGCCCTGACGTTGTTAATGCTTCTGCTGCTGTTAAGGCGTAAAGTGGTGCATTTGCAGAGGTAATGCTTATCTTTTGAATTAGAAGAATTAGTAGATTACATAGAAACTGATAAGCAATTAAGCATAAACATTGATTATCATGATTTTAATGATTTTTGCTAGAGGATTATGGGGTGAGGTGAGGTGAAGGGAATATTGTTGTAGTGAGGGGATTGACTGCTATTCTATTATAGCTGTGTAATAATGGTGCCTCATGAATGAATGGGGATTTTGCAGAGTTGTGACTGTAATATGTTGGCCTTTGACTACATTTTGCCATCTCTTATGTTACATTATGATGTTATGCCTGTGTTCGTGTTCATTCTTGCAATGTTCGTTTGTTCTCTAGCTATGGTGAATTGTAGCTTTGGTTTGCCCTGTTCTTTTGTTACTGGTTAGATTATCTACTGAATGGTCAAGAATTAACATTCATTTTATATATTACTAGTTTTTTTCTTCGATTAGCAAATCTAAGCTGGAGAGTTCAAAAGATGGCTATAGGAGAGTAAGAATCGTATCCTGGATGAGTGGTGGGTCTTTCTCCCATAGGTTGCTCATTTCATTATTGCAATAGGTGCTCTTTTTCTCGAGATGATTATAATTACTTATTTCACCAGTCCATCAAAGGCTCCAAGGGTGTTAAATGGTTTCTGATACGGGAACTCACCTAACCAATAAAGAAGACTATAGGTCCGATAGATACACGAGTAAAGAAAGGAAAATACTGAGACGCGAATTCAACTTTGACATTTTGCTATTTCTGAAAGATACTTGAAATGGGTATTCAAGTATCTAATGCATTTTCGCTCTTGTAAACTTGTTTGGTGGTTTTTTCTTCCATATGCTGCTCAATTCATTATTACAATATATGTTCTTTCTCTAGATGATTATAATTACTTATTTCTCCATTCCGTAAAAGGCTCCAAGGGTAGTAATTGGTTTCTGAGATGGGAACTCACCTAACCAATAAAATAGTTTATAGCTTTATGAGAGATAAATAAGTAAAGAATAGAAAATACTGAGACGGGAGCTCAAGTTTGACAATTTGCCATTTCTAAAAGATACTTGAAACGTATTCAAGTATCTAAGTCATTTACTCTCTTGTAAATCCGTTTGGTGGTTCTTTCTTCCATATGCTGCTCATTTCATTATTACAATATGTGTTCTTTCTCATGATGATTATAATTACTTATTTCACCATCCCATAAAAGGCTCCAAGGGTGTTAAATGGTTTCTGTTACGGGAACTCACCTTACCAATAGAAGAGTTAATAGGTTTCTGAGAAATATATAAGTAAAGAAAAGAAAGTACTGAGACGGGAACTCAACTGACATAAACTTCGACATTTTGCTATTAGTTATGAAAGGTACATGAAATGGGTTTTCAAATATATAAGGCAAATATATAAGACATTTCTTTCCTTTCTGAAATTTGTCCAAAACCTACTAAATAAATGTATAGATTAGACAGATTAATATATGAATGTGGATTTTGGACTTGTACGGTTTATCTATGCTGGTATTTCCCATTGCACCGACCGTTCAAACACTACAAGTTTCAAAAGGTTCCACCCCCAAGGTGCACCCCTGGCCCTAGATCTCTGTTATTATATAAAGTTACCCTTACTCTCAGCCGTAACTGTTAGTTCAAGGGGGACGCTCTATCCTGAAACCTCACAGTGGAATCAATGTCTAAAAGTTTCAGGCAATATGTGGTAAACTGATTCAAAATGTCAGGCTATTGGCCACAAACAATTGTTTTTTGTGAGTTGTATGTATGCAATGGCATTGACAAAATGCATTGGCATGTATACAGACTATTTGTAAAAAGGTCCATCTGTTTCCTCGTAACTGTTGCTCTCTGCACCCTTTTGTCAAAAGGTCCATCTGTTTACTTCATTGCATGCATACAGACTATTGCTTGTATTGATACTGTGGAATCCAGGTTTAAATAGGATATAATCGGAGTCAAATCAAATAGTGTGGAGGTACTGCTTCTTTTTGAAGTTAGAAGAATTAGTAGATTACATAGATACTGATAAGCAATTAAGCATTAACATGAATTTTATTGATGATCATCATTTTAATGATTTTGCTAGAGGATTAGGGGTGAGGTGAGGTAAAGGGATGATTGTTGTAGTTGAGTGGATTGACTACTATTTTATTATAGCTGTGTAATAATGGTGCCTCATGAATGAATGGGGATTTTGCAGCGTTGTGACTGTAATGCTGGTCTATTGACTACATTTTGCCATCTCTTTTGTTACATTATGTGGTTATGCCCGTGTTTGTGTTCATTTGTGTAATGTGTGATTCGTTTGTTCTCTAGCTATGGTGATACATATATATATATATACATACATACATACACACACACACACACACACACACACACACACACACACACACACACACCCTCAATTCCCCACCAATGTAGGGCTCCAGACAACATTCAATTCATCAGTTTAGACGGTTTAAATATAGGGGAGTGTTCCTGACACTTGGGCGGGTGTGGTTCTTTATATTGTGAGGTTATTGTGAGGCTGTGTATGGTACAAGTTTTTTCCGCCTCTTCATGACTGTTCCGATAGGATCTAAACATTAAAATGCACTTGGCTCAGACCTGTACTCCAAATGCACTTGGTTATTTCAGTTTTTCATACTACAATTTCAGTTTTAGATTATTTTGTCATAGACTAGTTGGTACTTGTTGTGTAGCAGAGGATGGTTAACATCTATTGAATCTGTAACAGATGTGCAGACGACAAACAATCTGTTTTGACTTTTGATACCTAATTTTCTACAGAGACAAGTTAAGAAAACAAGTTGGTTTGTATGCCAATAAAAAGTTTGAAATTTGTGCGTTATTATAGCATCGCCACTCGTATATAGCCTTGACACAACACATACAAAGTTCAACAGGTTTGTGATGACTGTGTGACACACACCTGACATTTAGACTTGAGAACTCATGAGTTTGCTTCTTAAATGCGCAACGTCCTAGTTCCCTGTTGTTTTGGTGTCAACTTTAATCTGATAAACAGGTCCCGGTAAATGTTCTTGCCATAACTGTAGAAATGCCAAATTCTATATTTGGATAAATTCTCTGAACTGAACGCAAGTGGTAGATCACTCATCACTTAACATTAAGCTCATCAGGTTTGAAAGTAACAGAAGAAGCTAATTAGGATGTACTGGAAACTATACTTTAAAATTTTATTAGATTCTTGTATGAATACAAACTTTCTAGTTACATAATAGCAGCAGTGCTAGCAAAATTGGGAAAAAATGCTCATGCTACTACAAAAGCACTAGAAGATCCTGTAAAATGCTTAATTGAACCCAAAAGGCTCTTGGCAGCACCGAAGTGCCTGATTCTGTACACACCTGAAGCAGCACTTTGCGGTATTCTCCATTCTATGGTCGCATCACTCCGTGGGCTAAGTTTGGCAGGTCTTGACCATATGAATCGAAGGCAAAAATCATCGTCATCATAAACAGGCTCCCATGAGTCCTGTCCTTCAAGTTTTTCGACCAGAGCAAATGTACCTTCAGTCATGAGATCATTTCTGGGACATGCTGAACTGAACACCACCTTCACATTGTCACCACGTCTAAACATGGAGTTCTTGGGTACATCTGAGGTGCAATCACCAAAGTTTGACCCGATTGGTGCTGCATCCATCACAACTGGCGTGAGTAAGCTTATTTGCTTGTTTAGCAGATCAGGAGGCTGTGGTCCTGACGCCACAGATTGTTTACTGATTAGAGCTGCTGCAAGCTTCTCAAACTCCTGAATATAGCCGGTGAGTGTATGTGGGCCGTAAAGCGTTGAGGCTCCCTGAAATGGACAGAGCACATATTACGCAAATGACAAATGTATGCAATAAAAACATGTGCCTTTTCTTATGTCTATGATGATGACCAAGCAACTAACCTCATATCTTTGTGTCTGATACTCCTCAAAGGTGGTTATGTATTGTGAATATGTATTTGTTAATCCAGCTATCACTACATGGATGTTGCTGCCGAACTCATTGCTACCTTTAGTGGTAAGAAAGGTTTTCACGGCATCCCGGAGCCTTCTCCCAGCCATTGTGGAGAATTCTGGAAAAGAAAACAATATATCGAAAATGAGATTCTTCAGCTCAAAAAGCATATAAAGAATGTGCAGAAATAGTTGCCCAGGATGTAAAAGCAAAAAATGAAAAGTTATAAGCATTTTCATGTTCTTGAAAGGAGGCTGTAATGCCACAGGATAGGAAAACATGCAGAGAACATATCTTGATGATAAAAGAAACAAAAAACCAAGTAATGACTTGCTCTTTTTTCGAATTACTCTTACAGCAACACACACAAGGTCAAATACATGATGATCATGAATGACCAACAATTTAGTTTTCATATTTGGAGGAAGCCAGTTATGTCCCAAGAAGTTTGTGAGATTCTTGGCCATAAATTAATTGAAAGCTGGTGCTGGTGTATGTATATCCATACGGAAGCTAAAACGTCATGCATCTAAGTCCTCTAACAGGAAGCGTATGATAAGATTTCAAACAGACATTGTTTCAAGTACAAGAATGTAAATTTTACCTCCAGGCACGCTAAGAATTACCAATTGTCCTATCCTCAGAATCTGAACTGGAAGAATTGAAGGCTGAAACACAGAGAAAGAAAATTATGAATAAGTATGTTTATGCTTTATAATACACACTGGTGAAAATGTAACACAGAAATGAAGATTAAAATGATAACTGAATTATGATTGAGTCGAAAAATGAAAGAGCAGAACAAACGTTTTCTTGTGGGTTAAACATGTAATTGGAAAGTAAAGACAAAATGCATCTTGGCTATAAACTTACTGCCCAATCATAAGGCTCTTTCATTTCTCCGGTGTCAAGCAGAATTGGCTTTGGATATTGACAGTCCTTCTGTTTCTTGTCTGGAGTTTTAAGTAAATTTCGCACCAGTTTCCAAAATGGATTCCCCTGAAGAAAGGTAATGTTAACACACAAATTTGAGTAAGGATCAATATAAATAATTCCAATTGCCAGACCTTATCATCGCCTTGCTTAAAATCAAAAGCTCCAGGACCATCAGTGGTACCAGCTGCAAATGCAAACCCCATTGCTGCAGGACAAGTAGTTACCACGTTGCTCCCACCTCCTTGTTTAGGGATTGTGACATCAAGACTCGAAAAATCAATATAAGTATGGCGATAATCAATTTTCCCTTTTAATTGTTCCTTTGCTGCCTCAAAAAGTTCTACTGCTTTTTTGTACTGCCTTTCTCCAATAATACGTGTACTTTCGAATTCATCTGGATACCTGCCACAACATGAAAAATATAAGTTTGTTCCAGACAGGATAGATTATGCCTCATAAGATTAACTAACTTCTAGTTCACAAAGATAGTTATATATGTACCCAGGTCCTCGGCCATAGCATAATTCATTCTTTCCACCACAAGTACTATGATTGAAGTCACAAGGTAGGCCTGTATCTGTGCAGAAGGCGCCAAGTACATTTGGACTAACATCACCGCAATTGGTTTGACAAAACGCAGAAACAAATCTTGGCCTATCAGCCTGCCTCAGAGAACTCCTGACACGTCTTGAAAGACTCATAAACCTGGTTGTTGATATTCCTGGCGAGGGCTTGAAAGAAGCAGCAAGCTCTAGTAACTCGTGATCTACATTGTGGCAGCACAAAATGTACTTAACAACAACTCAAAGTTTTGAATCTTGAACAATCATCATCACCAAGCAAAAAACTCGAACTCTTGGTTAATAAAACGAATTGCTATCCAGGGAACACTAGAAGGCTTATTTAAATCAAATAATACTATACCTTGTTATTAAGTTCAGAGTCAAAGGACAACCATTAAGATTAGAATAATAACTTAACCTCATAGTGCATATTTGCGACTTATAAGATGGTGCAAGCTTGAATGTGAAATAATCTGATACTTACGATTATCTTCAGCAATATGAATGATGTTTGAGACTCTTCTGGGGCTTTTGTTAACTTTTGATGCTTCAGATGATAGACTTCCACTACTAGTCTGATCAAACCAGTCTTCCATGAAACGTGCTGCAGCTCCTTTATTATCTCCACTTATCAATGAATTTGTGCGGCTCATAGATGTTCCATGGGTTGCAAACCAATTAAAGCTACCTACAGGACCCCATTCATCATCAACAAACTTCAACAGGGTCATCTCTTTGTCTACGTCAAATTTATATTTACTCCGTTCAGCAGACGGATTGTTGAGATAAGCACTCGGACTACGATTAACCCCAGCATCCAGAAGTTCCCCTGTCATTGAAACCAAAATCCATCACTCGGACTACAATTAAAGATTACAATGCACAAAAATGGACAAATAGAGTAATAGAGAAAAATAAGTATATGGACAGAAATTTATAAGCATTTTAGGTCACACAGACTGCACCACCGAGTACTAAACACCATAAATAAGGAAAAAAACAAGGAACAGACTCAAAGGTGCAGAGTAAATGCAACTCTTTTAGTACACATAATAGATTCAGTAAATTGAAGAACCAAAATTAGTAGGAATTATCAGTAGAGGTCTACTTGTTACTGGTAGGCCTTTCATTTAATAAGTTCATCCACAAAACCAAAATCTAAATCTATTACCTTTATTAACATATATTGATCCAGGTCTCAGGTTATCGTGAGCATTGATGATGCTTTGTTCAATGCCATCAACAAGGGCATTGAATGACTGTCTCACAAAACCAAGGGATGTTACAATATACACAACATATTGAAGATAACCTCCCGGACCAGCATGAGTATGAATGCCGCTAATGGCTACATTATTTTCCGTGTAAAGATCTCCATACCTGAAGCAACAGCAGTGACCATTTAGTCAAATTCCGAAACATAAAGAAGAGTACAAAATCCAATAAATAACAGTGGGAATTAGCCTATGATTACCTAGCCTTCAATCTCTCTATGACTTTTATGGTCACAATCTGCGACGCCATACAAGCATCAAGGTTCACAAACAGAACCCTGTTGCCTTGTGGCTCAGCCACAATGAATGAACGTGCTCGTAACCGGAAGTGAACACCAGACGCTATCTGCTCCAAGTTAGCATATCCCATCATGTTGACATCTGCTGCAGGCCCCGTAATGTCATAGCTTCCAAGCCCAATCAAGTACTCGGAAGCCGATATTACCAGTTTCCCATTTTCTACTAAGAGCAGTAACAAAATCGGCAACCAACTCAACTTCATTAACCTCCCTACCATCCCTCTACTCAACATTCAACAACCACCTTATTCACTCAATCAGCATTTACCTTCAGCAAAATGAGAAAATGCATATCAAGATCAGGGCTTGACTCAAAATTTTGCATTTTGCAATAGCTTAGCTACCTCTAGAATAAACAACAAAATGTTGCTGAATCGCATAGCATACAAAACAGCTTAGAATCTACATATATACTGCAAAAAGTAGCAATCTTTAACCCTTGCATATCAAGATTACATCAAACCCATAAATTTAAAGGTCAACTACATTCAATCGAGCAAGCAGCAGAATCAGAAACGAGCAGATCAACATATAGTGTGAAAAGAAAAGAAAATAAACTTACAGTAAGCAGAGAAAGCCAATCAAGAGTGAAGAAAGTGAGAGTGAGTTGAGGAGCTGGAAAAGAGTGAGTGTAGTCTGGTAGTTGAAAATTCTCTGATGACAAATAAATGAAAACTGTATTTGACCTTGCAAGGTTTTGAGTTCCCATTAATGGCAAGTGCGAAATGCCAATTTTCACGATTTGGTGCGTAACGCGTGTTTGGTTGTCGTTTGATTTGATTGCCGTGGGTACATTTCAGCTGACAGTGCAACCATTCTTTTATGATGATGATGATGCTGCGTTTTCATTCGCTTTAAATCCTGATGGAGGAGCAAAGTCCCCTTAGAAATGATCGGGGCTGATAGGCATGCGACTTAAATGTCTCGATCTAAATATCTGAATAGTGATCGGAATTGTAGTGGGATTGTTAAAATTGTGTTTGGTATAGAATTGTAATTGGATAGGGTATTATAGGTTTGTTATATAGGTAGAAAAAAATGTTGTCACTGTAGAGTCATTTCGATCTTCGCCATTTAAATGCCATAACAAACACAAAATCTCCGAATAGCATCCAAACGGGCATTTGAATGCTACTCCAATCAGCCCCAAGATAATTTATTTAGCAACGAATTATAATTTTTAAATTAATTTATATTATTAATAAGAAATATATAATACCAACATTATAATTTTTTAATATTATAATAAAATTTATTTTATTAACAACATATATGTTATTTAGCTTTATTGGTAATATGAACCATTTCTACATAGAAATTGTCTCTCATAAAATTTTATGTTAGTAAAAAAGAATTATATTATTATCGAAATAAGTATTATTATTATATGAAAAAAATAGAGGGAGAAAATTTACACTAACGAAACCACCATCACATAATAAGTGTTTGTATCATTGCAAATTAAAACTAATGTCAATGGTATTGTGCTGGATTTCAGAGAGTAAAAAAGAGGGGCTTTTCTACTATTAATGCTGTAAATAAAAAAGTTAATATATTTATTCCATTAAATTTTAAATTATTACAATAGGAAATAGGTAATTCAAAAATATATATATCTTTTAAAAATATTTTTAAAAGTAAATTTAAATTTTTTATTAATATTTATATTTTTCTAATTTAAATATTCATATGACGATATGGTCGATCTCCTGGACGATATCCCATCGCCCTTCCGTCTTACAAAAATTTAAATTAGAAAAATTCAAATATTAATAAAAAAATTAAATTTGACTTTTAAAATATTTTTAAAATTAAAAAATATTTTTTTAAAGAATTATTAAATTTTTACTTTAATATTTTAAAATTTAATAAAATAAATATATTAATTTTTTATTTGCTGCTTGTTGTCAGGGGAGACGAATTTTTGGTAAGGGTTTGGTACTAATGTGCATCTATCCATTTTTTTTCTTGAATTTGGACACCTCTTTTCTCTTTTTGGTTTTTGGTTATATCTAATTTTGAATGAAGGACTTGTTGGCATGTGTTGAAATTTTTGTTTACCTCATGTTAAAGTTTTAGGAAACGTAAGATTCTTTTAAAAGTTATGGGGCTTTATGATTTTTAGTAACTTTTAAGTTTTAACGATCCGTGCGGTCGGACTTATTAAAAATCATCGAATCACATATTTTTATTACGTTTTTTTATATATTATATTAATATTATAAGTTGTTAGCACTAAAAGTTTCAATTATAGTTTTAATGTATTGTGTTAATGTTTTAAAATATAATATGATGATTTTAATGAGTCGGTATTGTTTGTTTAAATTATAGTTTAACCTCATTTTATTTAATTTTTAACATAGGGTGTGATAGGTTTAAGGACCTACATCATATTTTTATGATAACTTGTTAACGTTTTAATAGATAATCTAATAGCATTCAACCACCACTAAACAAGTCAAATTTCAGGAAAGCCATTAAAACAGTAATAAACATCTTAAAATAAGCTACTTGAACATTTAGTGATCCAAATATTCTAAAACATCTATTCTCATGAAAAAATTACAACAAAATGTTCATTCGATGTTATTTATGCAACAACAACTCATTTGTTAAAATAGGTTTCTTTCCGTTCGTCAACCTTGTTGGTGAACTTCGACTTTCTATTTTTTGTTGCTTGTTCTTGTTGCTTCAATATTGCAATGACACATTTAAGAGGCCTATCATCCAACTCGATGTCATCATCCAGACCTGCTAAAACATTCAATGACAGGGTTAAAATCATAATATACCGCATTAAAAGGAACATGCAAAACAAGCTAGAAAAAGTATCATTGATGCTTGAAATGATAGAAGTCTATTAAAACTATAACAATTCATGTTAAAATTATAACATATTCACTAAACGTAATAACAAATAAAGATATTTAACACAAGCTAAGAAACAGTAATATTGAAGGTTAAAATCGTAACAGTGCATTTTAAAACTATAACAGTGCTCTGAAACTAAATTATAGTGCTCTGAAACTATAACAAATCAAAAACATGCAATATAAGCTAAAAAAAGTAACATTGATGCTTAAATTCAAAACAGTGTCTCTTAAAACTATAACAAAGCTTTTGAAAAAAATCAAATCATAAATATTCCATCATAAGCTAAAAACACTAGTATTGATGCTTAAAACTATAATGATAGTTCTTAAAACTATAACGTATTTGCTAAAACAATAAGAAGCAAAAACATTCAAAACATACTAACAACATAATCACAATGATGATTAAAACTATAACCTTAACTTTTAAAACCATAACAAACAACCAAATAACATGATTTGTGAAATTATTCGATTTTTACCGTATGAATTTCAGATCTAGTTCCAGATCTGGAAACATCAGATCATAGAGATCACCAAAAAAACTAGGAATAAAAGGTAAAATTTCACCTCCAGTTGAATTGCACGAAAAATAATGAATGAATCCATGTTACAGGGATGCTTAAAACTATAATATTGGTTGTTAAATTTATAAAAACGCCTCTTAAAATCATAATGGAGCACCATATAATATATGCGCAAAATAATCAATTTCTCAATGTGCGAATTTCAGATATGGAAAAATCAGATCGTAAAATTAACGAAAACGACAAATAAAAGGTTAACTTTCAATTGAGATTCTAACCAAAAAAAGTTACATGAATTGATATAACATATGAAAAACAACAAAAGACACAAAGCTATTAAATCGATTCACCTCATTATTGATGAATTTGAAGAAATCCAACGAAATCACGTAGAAATCCGGCAAAAATTGATGAAATCCGGTCAAGATGATTCTCCAAATATCGTCGAAGGAGGCGGCACCAAGGAAGGAGCGGTTGAGCAAGTTTTCGGTATGTCGCTGGAGGATATGGGGAAGCAGGAGGAGAAAGAGAGAGAGAAGAAGAAGAAGTATGAATGTTTCTCTATCTAGGGTTTTCTAGTGAGAGAAATATGGTTTGGTGTTATGGTGTTTTATGAGAAGATTGGTTTATTTGGAGTATTTATATAAAAGTTATTGACCGGTTCTTTATAATGAAAACGAATTTTTTTATAGATTAGGAAAATCTCCCCTTTTACTATATTTAAAGAGTTTGCACGCAAAAAAAAGAAAGAGAATACATTAGCTTTATTTTAGTTGAGGGTAAAATTAAACATTCGCTTGGATGGAATTTTCTTTTTCTAAAAGAAATTACTGATAAATTGGGAGAAAGGCAATTTGGGGATTATGGTATGCACAAGTTAACGTTTGGTCACCCCGATAAATTAGTCCCGTATTTTATAATTTTTGACAAATTTATTTTTTTCGTCAAAAAATTGACCAGTGACTACGTTGACTGATGTGTGTCAACTGATTTCTCTCGATTTTGACTTCAATGTCACACGTCACATAATACCATAAAATTGCAGATGTTTAATAAAATCTGAAATTACATTTTTAAATACAAAATGAATTGAAAATAAAATAAAATTTAATTTTTTTTAACAACAAAAGGTGACTCCCCTGACCTATTGGTTGGAGATGAAGCGTCTTATAAAATAAAACTTAAATTAATTAAAAGAGAAAAGAGAAAATAGAAAAACAAATTTTGAAAATGTTTTTTGTTTTTGTTTTTCTTAAAATAAAATAAAACTTAAATTATTTATGATGTTTACTGTTATGGCGTGTGGAAAAGAAAAACAGGATTTTTTTTTGTAACATATAATAAAATAAAAATTGTGTTATGTTTTCTATTTTTCTATTTTGTATTTAAATATAATTTCAAAATTTATTAAACATTTTCAATTTTCTAGTATTATGTGACGTGTGACATCGAAGTTAAAATCGAGAGAAATCAGTTGACCACGTTAACACATTAACAATCAACGTGATCGTTTGACGAAAATAATAAATTTATCAAAAATATGAAATTTATTTTGCCGGATCGATTAAATGTTAGCTTGTGTGTGTCATTATCCCAAAATTTGTAACCAAAATTGCCTTTTTCCCCTCATAAAGTCTAGTGTTATTTTCCTGAAATCAAAAGTCAGGGCCAATTTAGCTGCATAATTGTATGCAATGTACAAAAAATTAAGTACACAAGTTTCACATATTATGTAGATACACGATTACGAGAAACAAAACGTGATGGGGTTGTCATCCCATCTTTTCTCAACGTGCCTTTTAACCAAAAATCACATAATCATCAAACTGAATTGTATACTTAGTGTTGTTATGAGGTGCATATTGTGATTTTCGGATCTGAGCTCGAACTCAACCTTGTAAACAAAAACGAATAAAATAGAAGGACTCGAGTAACTTAAAAAGAGCTTGAGCTCAACTCTAACTCGAAAAAATACAAACCTTAATTAACAAGTCTTATTTATTGAAAACAAGTATACATATATAAATTTAATAAAATAATTAGTTTTAGCAAACTTTAACCGAGCCGGGTTCATCTCATTACATACATGAGCTTAATATAAAGCTCGAGCTCGTTTACCTAATCGAGTGTCCAAGCTTGAGGCTTAACAAGCCGAGTCCTCGTACGTTCAAGCTCGACTCATGCAACAACCCTAGACATACTTACATCCACGTGGAAATTAACTAAGAAGTACACCAAAACTTACCAAACTGTTTGGTATTGATCTTAGATGAGTTCTCACATGTTAAAATATTTCAGGGTATTTATATTGTATCTTCTATAATAAAATTTTTAACTCAATTTTTCTCCACTAAACAATTATCATTTTCATTCTATCCTATTCTTACACCTTTCTTTTTACGTTTTCAATCAATCTAACAATCATAAATTAAACCAATCAAATAATCTTTTAAAAAAAATCAAATACACCACTTACGCACTCACTTTATTATTATACATTTATATCAACCCTATAAACACTATCTTATTTAAATAATTTCAAACACCATTTTCTATAAATTATATTTAACTCAATTACTATTCATCAACAATCAGACAACACTTAAACATTGGAAGATTAAAAGAGCTTCCAAATCTTGCTACTTCACTTGACTTGAAAGATTGAACTTCCTCTAAAGAAGATCGAAGCCTGTTAAATCTAGTTCAAAGCATTCCTCATGAAGAAGTTCGCCACCATGAAAGCCCTAAAGTGGACGATTGATTTGAGATCAAATTGTGAGCCCTCGATATGACGGACTCTAATCATATTAATATCTGATGAGGACCTCGAATCAACATTCTTATTAATTATTGAAATGTAATCTTCCATCACAAAAAAACTCTCAAATACAAATTGAACACTCTTATTAATCAACATGAAGCACAAAAAACTCTCAAATACAAATTGAACAAGTTAACAATTAAAATCAAATTTGATTTAAATAGCGCGGGAACGTGAAGTTGATCAAATAACTGTATTGCCAACCGCCAAGTCTAACAGTTTCATATATTTTTTCAATATTATTCAGACTTTAAAATAAAATAAAAAATGTCTCCTCAATCTTTATTTAAACTGCCATTTCACCTCTTCAAACTATTTTCAGTTCACAATCTACCAAAGCTCCCAGAAATCGGCAAGCATCTGATTCTGCTGATTACCACCAGTTTCCGTCGCGTGCCGCTACTGAAGGTATGCTCATTCGTCACTGTCTTTCTCTATCTTCTCTGCAACTAATTACCTTGTGTCTTTCTCTATCTCCTCTGCAACTCTGCTTCTTGTTTTCGTAATTCACTCCAATTTAACTTCAACTACTCAATTTTGTAGTTTTAGAATACAACCTGTTTGATGAAATGTTTGATAAGGATCCTGTTTGAGAATATATACAGCTGTGCGTCTTTCTTGCTATACATGTGGACTTTAGCTTGTTGCCTTTGTGTTAGTAATGTAGTACTATGCTTTTTGATCTCTGAATATCATCCATGTGTACGCAAAACTGTGTTCCTCATTCAAGATCGGGCCTTGAATTGTTGTAATTAGATTCGTCTATATTGTGTTTTAGTTCGACACGTTTTCATATATATTTTTCTTGCTATACATGTGGACTTGAATTTGTTGCCTTTGTGTTAGTAATATACTATGCTTTATCGCTGAATATCATCCATTTGTAAGTAAAACTGTGTTTCGCATTCAAGATCGGGGGTTGAATTGTTGTAATTAGATTCGTCAATGTTGTGATTTAGTTCGGGATCGTTTTCATATGTATTTTGATATTTTTCAATTCTTAAGTATGTCACTACTCTTTCTTGAGTTTCTTGAATCGGTTAACTTATTCTATTTCTTGGACATACAGACTTGAAGTGTTTCCCCAGTTTCTTGAATTAGTCCGCACCAAGTAGTGTGGCTTTATATCTCAATAACCATGAAGAGGAAAGCATTTGCTCTGGATCCAACTCCAACCCCAACTCCACCAAGTAGTCCACACTATGTTATGGGAGTGATTAGTATATTTGAGGGCCTGAACAATGCGTTGTCCAAAGTTCATACTGGACTTTTATATTATGCTAGTAATTACCTCAACGTGCTTAACGAGAGGCTGCCTCAGGGACCAGACATGACACCGTTACTTCCTCAATTATTGGATATTCCCGAATACGTTCCTTTGGATGATTCCCGCCACACTCTAGATGAAATGATACCCCATGTGCTCATTCTAACGGATATCTTGAACCGAAGATGTGTCAGCTTTACAACCACGCTACTACACTGTCATTACATGGTCGTTATGCTTAACAATAAAATTTGGCACTATTTTCAGACGCTTTTGATTGATACTTCAGACTTTGGATCTGTTCCCACAATACCTCCTGAGTTTCGTGTTGCAGATTATGACTTTATGTTAGATCTTTATCGCCTCTCTCACCCAACTCTACTTGAAAACATCCCTCATGTGCATGATACCATTGTGAACAGAGTTCATAAGGTTTTTAGGTATGAAACTTATCTCCATAAGATGTGCATCCCTGTGCTGGAAAGAAATTATTACCGGGGTATGAAGCGATATACAGGACCTCTTGACATCGATATTAAGCAGGGTGTTACCACTGTTATGCAACCAGAGATTAGTGATGCTGGAAGCGTAACTGTTTTCAACTCAAATTGTGCTTCTGAATCTGCAGGACACGGTGACATTAATATTAGGCAAGGTTTTACACCACCAGAGATTAGTGATGCTGAAAGTGTACCTCCTTCACTAAATCAGCCATCAACTGTTTCCAACTTGAATGAATCTGCAGGACAACGTGACAGTAATGTTAGGCAGGGTTTTACGCAACCAGAGATCTCAAAAGTTGAAAGTGTACCTCCTTCAACAAATCAGTCTGTTTCCGACTCAAATACTCAGGAGGGTTGACTGTACAGATGATTCCTAGTAACTGATGCTATCTGCACCGTTTTGTTAAAAGGTCCATCTGTTTCCTTCACTGCATAAATAGGATAGAATTGGAGTCAAATCAAATCATGTGGTAGGTCTTTTTATCGAAATTTGGCAGCTGCACATTCAAGGTCTGGAAGTTGATCACCCCCACCTCTGAACTGAAGATATACTGATCGGAGGAATTTTCATGTATATCCATCTTTGGGGATCCATAGACAAATTTAGGTGTCGATGTAATAGCTCTTTCACTGTTTGAACTCCTTGCAAAGTAAATACTAGTATATCAGAAAACAATGTGTGGTGAATTGACCTTTTACATGTCCATTTGTATGCATTTTTAAAAGCTTGTTTCATGTATGTTTGCTTCTTGGTAGACGAGGAGTAATATACAGCAGATAGATATGTTCAACTACTTGATCTTCTCACCTATGACCAACTTGAATTGTAAAATTCATAGGAAGTTTTTCATTGTGTGCAACAACTATCCAACTCGTTATGTACATATATCCAGTGCAGAAGAGCTTTCAAATCTTGCTGAAACTTAGTATACAGTTGAATTGATTTGATTCGACACTTGATTTGATTCCCTAAACACAACCATAAAAGTAACTTCCTGAAACTTAGTATAAAGTTGCTTAATATCTTCAAAAGTAGATGTTTTTTCCGATAGGAAGTTCCTGCGCGCTTGGAGAAACATTACTGGGAGATCAAGATCTGCTTAAAAATGAAAGATCAAACTCCCACAGGTTTGAAGAAGTTTAAGCCAAGTTTCTGGGGATATTCGTCAAACTCAATGCCAAAGTATAATTTGATTCAAGACCAAGCCAAGAAATACAAATTCAATACTGTCAAATTATTATTGGCATGTCTGAGATTTAAGCTGAGAGGTCCCGAAACAAAACTCTCAAGTTATTCAGATCTAACCTTCCATCGAAATCAACATGAAGCACAAAAAACTCTCAAATACAAATTGAACAAGTTAACAATTAAAATCGAATTTGATTTAAATAGCGCGGGAACGTGAAGTTGATCAAATAACTGTATTGCCAACCGCCAAGTCTAACAGTTTCAT
>JAYMSP010000607.1:0-45807 GCA_036897095.1 Plantago elongata | reverse complement strand
TATGCAATCAGGTTTAAGAACAGGGATTTGGTTCCGTTGTGGATCAGAAGCCGGGGTATCTTGAGTACACCATTTTCAAACTTTATGTCCCAAAAATTTTTGGTCTTCCCTCTATGGATCGTGATTCCCTCTTCTTTTAGCTTTGTGACACACGGAATAACATGCTGTCGTCTCTTATCGGCAACACCATGTCTCTCGTTACTTGGAAGAGGGAAGCCTAAAAGATTCCGCCTGAAGACATTGAGCAAATGAAGCTCATCAGGTACATCTGATGGTTCAGAACTGTTCCCGTTGCCCGTAGGAGGCAACAAATTTATTTCATCACTCTCTTCCGGTACAGGATTTATAGATATTATACTGTCACACGGATCATATGTCGGTGTCAATGGATCAAAGAAACTGATGGCTAGCCTGGAAACAACCCCCTTCTGGCCCGGGTTTCCAGTCTGGAGAGCCAACAATGCATCCAGTATAAACAGAGGAATCTGGTTCTCTAGCTTCATCATGTCACGCTGAATCATGTGCATTGCGGCACGCATGGCGAATACAGGATCATGTATTGAGTAACCGAGGTCAGCGAACCCCATGGCAGCTCCCCACAAGATTTCGAGCACAAAGCATGAGTCCACCATCATCATCACGACAAACTTGTTGCTGCACTCCATGCTATGGCTGCCATCAGAAACGCAGCTACAGTATGGTTCTTCGTAGCAAGCCCTGGCCCTTATTTCGAGTGATTTCACCTCATCAATATAGTCCTGTTCTTTTTTCTTTTCGTTCCGCAGCAGGATCCTTTTTAAAGCCCGATATTTGTGCCTCTCCATGTCGCTTAGGCGTTCTTGGCCGTGGTGGTAAGGGCCCAAAGATACAATTTGAGGGCTGTAGGCATTGTCGTCACCAGCAGCTTCCCGGAGGCATTTTGGGATCCGATAGATGAATGTGTTATCCCACGCACTTTTATCATGATCCCTGGATGCCTGGACGAGACTCTGACCTATTTGCAAAATGCACTCTCTGTTTCTGTCAAGAGACTTACAGGCCGCATGTGTAGGTTCCTGTGCATTTTGGTTGTGGACAGATTCCGTTTCTTGATGCTTGGACTTCGAGAACCTGCTGAGAATTCTTTTGGGTAGTTGTCGAAGCATTTGGAAATGAGTTGAGATATTTAGGTTGGGCAGTATTTGAGGAATATTGATATGAAATGATCTGAGATTCGGAATTATGCTTCTATCCAGAGGCATACCATTTTGTTTTTGAATAGTATCCAGAGTCATATTGATATGAAGTTATCTGAAATTGTGAATCAAGCTTGTATTCAGAGCATGAGATGTTTATATACGACTATACTTATAAGCAAGATATTCACCCGAAATCGCGGTCTTCCTCCTTGAATTAGAGCAAAGAGACGACTATACTCGTTCACTCCCCAAGTCTACTCACTGCCATTATATTTATTATACTTCTCAGTTCACACATAACTAATGGAACAACTCATTCACACAGACACATAACTAAGACTTAAGCAAGACAGTAATTCACTCAACACACTTGCACGTAAACTAAGATCAATATATCAGGTGAGACTGAGACTAGTATGAAAAAAAAATTCTATTTTTTAATATTTTTGCTATATTAATTTGTTTCTTTCTTCTAGTTCTTTTCTCTTTCTCGGTGTTTCTTTCCTTTAATTTTGATAATTTTAGCTTTCATTTGGCTTGCAGTACTGTGCTCTTCTGAAGTTGGTGAACTAGTGTGTTGCTTGCTTCTTGTATCATCTCACGACTAATATCCAGGTTGCTGCTATATTATATTATTTATATGTATAAGCACATTTAAGTATGGGATAGTTCACTGATATATTTCCTCCGTTTCGAGCTGGAAGTCCCACATTTTACCGAATTACAAGTCTCACTTCTTTAAATAAAAAATCTCTCTCATACTTTATACAATATCTCTTATATTTTATTCACTATTTCTCCTCCTTTATCAAATAACATTTATACTTTATTATTTTATTTTCTACTTTATTATTTGATGTTACAGGACATTCAAATCGGAAAGAAGTGAGTAATTAATAGGTTATACACTCAATAGTAGTATATGCCAATGAGACAGTTACACATTTTTCAATCTGATTTTGCTTTCTTTTCCAGAGTGGATCAGGTAAGCTGGTTTCTCCGTTGACAGTGTGGCAATAAATGTGCATGTGTATGACCATGACCAACTTGTCACATGACATGCATGTATTGTTTATGATTCCGTAACAATATTCGACATTAACTTCTTGAACTGGTAACTTCAGCTGGAAGTATAACACACTTGACAGTTCCACTGGAAATGCAAGTGTAATTTTCTTTTCCTAGCTGGGAATATATAAATATTACACCAACTAGGTAGAATATATTTTGAAAGTCAATATAAAAAATTGTTTTATTTACGAAATACTATATTTAATAAAAGAATTGTACTGTAAATAGTATACTCTTGTTTACCAGCTCCAAAGCCCCAACTTGAACTCAGATGGCGGTAGCAGCAGCAGCTGAGATGTGGAAAAACGATTTTAAGTATCCATGCATGATGGTGATGGAAGAGGGATCCGATAAACGTTTGTAATAAAATATGAGAGTTTAATAGATTAAATGCATAAAGAT
Source organism: Plantago elongata (assembly GCA_036897095.1). Taxonomy (NCBI): domain Eukaryota; kingdom Viridiplantae; phylum Streptophyta; class Magnoliopsida; order Lamiales; family Plantaginaceae; genus Plantago; species Plantago elongata. The sequence goes on along the minus strand of JAYMSP010000607.1, from coordinate 43,156 downwards.
AATATGAACGTTTTTTACTAATGCACGTTTTCAGCAGCCGTCAGATCCTTTATTTTCCCTTGCAGCATCAACGGTTCAGATTAAGTCTTTTCCTTCACACAAACGACATGGCACAGACGACCGGATTTGGGGACGAATCGAATTGATTTGGTGAGGAATTATTTAGTTCGGTTCGTCTTGTCCTCTAACATTTGCAGATCGAATCGAAGCTTAGCAAAGCAAACTCAATTGAACAACCCCAATTTTCACCGGAATTAACCATTTCGAAGTAAGCTTAATTCAACATTTCTCGATTATATGTTTTCAGTGTAATAGCGTTTCAAGTAATTTTGCTTACATGTCACTTCTTGTTCCTACGAATTTGTTTTAGGATTGGTGTTACGCATTGTGATTTGTGAGTGTACATACATACATAAAGTGGAAAATGCTAATAAATTACAGATATGTTGACAAAATCATGGATGAAACTGGCAAAAATTCAGCAACTGAGTATAATTGATGTTGTATGGATGGGGTGAATTGCATTTATGAACTTCACCTAGTCCTGGAAAAAAACTTGTTAATTGTTGTGGAAAGGATTCCAATTTCCCACTAAATTCTTATTTCTGCACCTGCACTTGGAACGCGTTGAACAGTAGACAGGTTATCGATTACGATACTAGTTCGTCTACTAGATAGTTTCTGGAAATCTACTTTTTGTCCAAACTGGTTAAGCGATTAAGATGATTAGCAGAACCAGGTCCATATGACTTTTAAACGAACTTGATGGATATTTGATATTTGATATTTCATCCACCAACTGGTTTCTGTTTTGTAGAGATTCATTTGTTCGAATTTAATTTTCAGTCCTCGTTGTCAACTTGTTCGAGAGAAGAATTTTCATTGAGATTGAAAGAGATGGAACTGAAAGGGATTTGTAGATAAGTTAGATCTGTTTATTTAGAGAGCTCTAACTGAAATACTAACAAATTGCTTTATCTACTAGTAGTAGCTAAGGAAGGGAATGAATCATGTAACATAGGCACAAAGCCTTCACATATAAATAGAGGCTTGTTTTGATTAGTGAACAGTTAAGCTTTTGATTTGTTGTTACTTTTGTTTCATGAAACTGGTAGGCATGCCAATGTGCAGTCTACAAGGTAGTATGTTCCTATTTGGGTTGAGATAAAAAGTTACTGAAGTGAGCCACATGAAGAAAATACCATTTTATAAAATTGATGAACATATTTACATATCAATCATCACAAGTTACAACAACTGAAAAGGAAAAAAAATCCAAACCAACAGGCAACAACAATGTATGAAATCATCAGCAGAAACCATGAAAAACTACAGGTCCTGAACCAAATTCTTCGAAAACAGTGACAAGTTCAGCCCATCTTCCCATCTTATGCAGCAGCATAGCCAACCTTTGAATTGGTTGGGTTTGCAGTACTCTTTGTAGGATAAGAAGCTTCCGTGACAATGCCACACTTTCCAGAACGACTCCTGACATTACGTTCGAGCCTAAAGTACCCGTTCTCACCCCAATCAGACCCCCACGAGTTCCTCACAATCCAGTAATCCTTCCCGTTCTCTGTCCCATAACCAACCGCCACTACTCCATGGTCTAGGTTTGTACCACATTGGCCAGTAAATATACCCTGATAAAACGTAAAAAGGCATAAACTCCCATTGCTGACTCGAAGTAAGACAAATTAATTTCTCAGAAAGATAGAAAACAACTAGATCACATACCGAGGAGTAGAGTTGGAGAGCTCGCCCTGAAGCTTCGATAGCAACACTAACAGGCTGATGTGCCACGGCCTTTTGTAGTGAACGCTCATCATGTGGTACATCTTCGTAACCATCTATGCTCACAATCTTAGCGTTCTTCTGAAAATATCGAGAAAAAACAATATTAGAAGCAAATCATTAAATTGAAAGCTCTAGTTTGATTTATATGAAGTTGAAGCACTAACCCGAGCAGGATCACAGGTTCCATCATTTCCTCTGTAAGGATAATCAGCTTCAGTATCCATACCACCATTGGAAATGATAAACTGGAAGGCGTAATCCATAAGGCCTCCATTGCAGCCCAGGTTTTCAGTTTTGTCACAGTCCACAAGCTCTTGCTCTGATAAGGTTACAAACTCTCCTGTGACAATCTTGTTTATGCCTTCAATTGCTGCAACTGTGGAAAATGCCCAACAGCTTCCTGTAGTTGTTCACACAAGAAACCAACAGTTAGTTTCTTGAAATACATATCTACTTTTGCAAAACAGAATCTACCATCAAAGTATGTTTTGACTCCAAACAATATTGTCTATTAACTGTTCTCAAATAATGTGATGTATGTAGTTAAACATCCTACATTTGTAACGAATATGTGATGTTAATTTTTTCCATCTAGAAAATGGTTTCTCGCAAAAGTTGCTCAGTCCGCCTAAGCTACATGTGTCCTTATCATAATTTAATTTTATTAATGTCATCATTTTTAGTTTACTACTGTTCACTCATATCATAAACAGAACATTCAAAATCAACAAGATGAGGAAATCTTTGTAAACAGCAATAGTATAAATATTATCAGTACGTAGCAATAGTATAAATAGTGAGTGTGTGATATATACATTAAAAAAAATTGACTTTTACTAAAAAAACTCATTAGAACTTACCACAGGTCCCCTGATTCTTGACCGGAGCAACAGCACCACGTTCCCTCCAATCCACAAACTCCGGCAACCTATCCCCGGCCTGCAAAACATACCTCTGGCTCGCATTCTTCGCCTTCACGAACCTGCGCTTAGCATCACTCCTGGTTCCCAAGTACATTGACCTGTACTCATCATTAGTAATATCAGCAAACTGGTTCAGTCCCACCTGATACGTTCTATTTTCGGAATTATGTTCATCGATGAACTTAAGATTGTCCTTGAATATCTCAAGCCTCTTGTCCTTCTCCCCCAATCCGTTGTACACCTTGCCATGCTTCACCAACCACTGTTCGTACAAGCCCTGGACTTCTTCGTCTGTTCGGGTTTTCATAGATATGATGGAGAAATCGGATGCGTGAGACGAAATGGCGAAGATGGCCAAGAAGATAAGGGCGGTTGGTAGCTTAGACATGGCTTGTTTTTGGTAATATTTGGAGGAGAAGGGAGTATGAGGAAGTGAAGTTGCTTAGGATTGAAGAAGTTGAAGGATGTTTGAGGTATTTATGGAGGTTTGAAATTGTTAAAATATTCGATTGGGAGATTTTTATGATTTTGTGACATTTCCCATGACTAACTATTCTAATGCTCAATGTTGGGCGGTTACATTCAGTAAATTAACCACTTCAATATTCTAGCTACATACGTATCTCTTCTGCAGTTCTGAGACTACTTTATTTATCACCAATATAACACACCGCCACTATGATCATACTCTAATTCAATCCAGTAAACATTTTTCAAGATCGAAAGAATAAATTTTCAGCTTTAATTATAACTCAATGCCCTTATTTTCTAAATAAATTCGTCATATAAATGTAAGTGATAACTCATAAGCTACTAGTTGGTATTATAAATTTATAAAGTCTAGGGAGAGAGTTTTTTTATTATATATGTAAATTTCACTTTTTTTATTTAGGATTTGTAGATTTTTTCAGTGTTGTGAGTTTCAACGTAATGTCTGTGAATTTTTATTTAGAGTTTGTGAGTTTTTACGTTGTCCGTAAATTTTTATTTAGTAAATGTGAATTTTTATATTGTCTGTGGATTTTTATTTAAGGTCGGTGAAATTTTATGTTGTCTGTGAATTTTTTATAGAGTATGTGAATTTTAATGTAAAAAAACAGAATTTTCATTTATAATGGAAACTTCTCTTTTTCTACACTATCTCTTATAAATTATACTCCATATGTCCCACCAAACTTCATACATTATCAAATTTAACCATCCCATCATACTTCATACATTACTAAAAAAGGGAGTTACCACACCACTAACAAATAATAAACAATCTCAATTTTACATAAAAATTACACATTTTATCATTAAAAGTATATTTTTTTTCACTTTATTTAATTTTTTATTATTATTTTAACATTTCACATAAAACTACACGTCAACTTAATGTCTGAAGTTTGATGGGACGATGAGAAGATAGTACTGTCATATAATCCGTTGATTTGTTCTTATAGATAATATAATTATTTTAGTTCTCGGGGGTACTAATCTTATTAACAAACGCATGGATTCATTGGGGTAATCATCCAAAACAAGGTGAATTTATTTGTACATTTTCTCATTTAATTTATCCTTTCACCTTTTCATGGATACAATGGGTTAGGCTATGTAAGCAATGAATCACACAGTCTCTGACAGATCAAGTTTCAAGCTGACGAATAATGTATTGAAAGATGGCAAGTGATGACTGAATCTGGACCTGTTTTACCAGGCCTGGTGGGTTTTCTGACGCTCTCACAAGCCTAAACCGTCAACTAACTTTCCTGTTTTAGACCCAATTATTCAAGGAGCCGCAATCAGAAGCCAATTGCAAGATTACAACATGTATTTTGGCTTACCTAGGTAGCTAACCTGGCTCGACCCCCAAAGTTGGGAGCTCCCATAATGCCGGCCCATTCCAGCATTCATTGCTAGATTCCGTATCTTGCTTCCTATCCTTACCAATTTCTTCATTCAAGCCCCTATACTTTGACGCCTGTTCCATTCCACACATCTATGGCAAGATTCTTACCATTTACGAATATCGTGGAAAAATATGTCCATGATAGATGTAACTTCCCCGAACCAACCTTAAAATTATAACTATCTAGAATTTTAAGTATTGACTACGTAGAATTCAGACGTTATGTCATTCTTGTAACATTACTATCATATCTTACCTTTTAAAATTAAATAATCAATAGTCATAAGCAATTTGAAAGTGTGCTTTAAATTTCCACTTTCAACAAAAGAAAAAAAAAAAGGAATATCGTGTTGCATGACCTCACTTCAAGTTTCAATATCACATAAGTGCGACATGCAAAGTAAAACACTATCCATATTCGGTTCAAATTGATTTTAAGAGTTCAGGGGACAATTGTTATAGATCAAAGATTGAGGGGGTCTGTGAGAATTTCACTTGTACATTTATTCCTCTATTGCCTCGGGAAGAAGCTTCTTTATTTTTCTACTAGTAACTAGTAAGCATGTTGGGTCAATTTCATAGAACAACTGGTGAAGAATCAAAAGAGAATAGAAAAAGAGGATATATTTATTGATATCTTGGAGTTATTAATCTCTCCGTTCCAGCAAACTTTATACATTTGTCATTTTTAATCGTTCTATCACACTTCAATATATTATTAAAAAGGTAAGTTACCTCACAACTAACAAATAATAAACAATTTAAATTTACATAAAATCATATATTTGTCACTAAAAGTGTACTTTTCACTATCATTTTTATTTTTTATCATAAAATTATGTGTTAATCCTGATCTATAAAGTTTAATGGGACGGATGGGTATTAAATGGGATATGAGACCACCGAAAGTTAATCTGCCTCGTATTGCAGCCAATGAAATAAGCTCTCTAGACAAGAAATGGATGTGTCTCAGTAAGTAATTGGTCAGAAAGCACGAGAGTTTGCTCATCTAGTTTACAACTGGTTCTAACACTTCTGCAGAGCAACTTATTAAATTTGTTGTAGCAGTTCTTTCTTCCCCTTCGATTATTAGATTTGGTTGCAAATTGGCAAGTGGGACTGTTGCTTCTGATCTTTCCAGGCATGAGTTTTCTGTTAATTAATTAAGCAAACGCATGAACTTGTTACCATGTCCATACTATTTCAGCTGACCTTAATCGAGTCCTTTTACCACACATAATATAAAATGTCAATTTACATTTAACTCATCAAAATTTACCTAATTATTTTCAAAAGCGAAGATTAATATCTTACAGATTTACATTTTAAAATTAAGGTGTAGGTCGTTTTGCTACTCTTTTTAATTTTTTCTTTTCTGGTTGGGAGGGGATTTGGCTTGGAGGATTTTAAGCCTAGATATGCTTAAACTATTTAGATTTTGTAAGGTCCCGACTTGGTCCGGACGTCAAGGAATATGTCGACGGGACCGGATGGGGAAGCTGCTCTATCTCCGCAAATGGCGGGGTCGGAGCATCAAAAGCACGTTGTATCTCAGACAACTCGGTACATGGAGTCCATCCTATGTTCCACAATACGGAGGCGCTCCCGACCACGAGCTCGGGCCCTCCGCTCAGCTTCCAGTCTCTCAGTGGCTTGCCGGGCAAGCATCCGTCCGGTATGAGACTCGTCGATCCATCTCTGCACATAGTTTCTTTCGTTCTCCCAATCTCGGTTGTCATCCATCTGTCGAAGTCAGTAAATATAGATAATATGGATAATAATAGTGCATAATTATGTGTCACTCTCCCCATTTTGAAAAATATTATAGACTTTAGTATTTGGAAGTGCGTCACAGTCCCATTGGTCCAGACCGGGCTCTGATACCAATCATCACTCACCTTTGAAATCTCGCAAATTATGCAGTTCCGTATCTCCTGATAAATAGATAATAATTACTTAATGTCGATGCCAAAATTAATCAAAGGACCCCCGAAATTCTATCCCAGCAATCATAACAGATCAAATCAACTAGGCATGTAATCATATAGTCATTTAGTAATTTAGTTGCAACAATTATCCAATCAAATCCTAAGTCACCAAATCACGCAATAAGCAAATTCTAATTCTCGACTCAACACTCATTCGAATAATTTACTCATATAGTTGCAAATTATAATTCCACTCATACCTTTAATATACAGCAACATCTTAAGTATTATACACTTCAATAACGGCATTGTCAATATTCCATTAGACAATACATTACACACACTTACACTACATTGTTCTCGTACAGTATTTCTACATCAGCAATATTCACTACACACTTCAGTACATCATTATCTAACACATTCACACATTTGTCGCTGCAGATGTTTTATCAAGAAAAAAACAACATTTTTTATCATAGTTACACACACACATAATATAACCCACACGGCAACAACAGTATCACACCAGCATTAGTTTGCCAGTGATCAACTATTATACACAAATCAAGTGTTCTACACATTCGACAGCTAGTACACAGGTGTTATAGTGAATACAATATATTATTACTTCATCTCACATTAATATTAAATTTTTCATACATGTACTAATTTACCACAACTTCATTACCATTTGACACACATATTTGACAAAAACATTTTTGTTATACACAACAGACAATTATAGACCAGTGCATATTTACACTTCACTAACATCAACACAGAATTAGCATCACTATTCAATGACCATTGCACATAAACCACAAGTAAACTGCCTTCTATCAGCATTAACAGACTTAGAATTTGCATCATACTAACCATTCTGCATCCTACTAACCATTATCCTAACTTCGTAAGTTATCCAAAACACAACAACAAGTAACTGCATTCTATCCAATAGACAGGAAGAAATTTCAATAACGAAGGAAGTTCGAATTAAACAATCCAAAATTACACAGCTTCTTCCAACAATATGTAAACTGCAGTATACTCAAAGTTTTTCCCCATTTCCGAAAATTAATTACTCGCAAGCGAGACTAACCGGAATTTACTCGCGCTCGGTGACACAAGTCTGGCAGGGGGCGGCGGCGCGGTGAAGGGCGAGAAGTGAAAGGAAGGGAAATCGAATTGAGACAAGAGAGGAAGATGTTGAACTGGGCAAAGGCTAACAGTTCGATTTCTTCGTTCTTGGAGGTGCGAGTGAAGGAGGAAGGGGCGGCCGCCTACAAATAGGCGGAGCTGGAGGAGAGTCGGCGTCGTGGCACGAGGTGGGCGTGACACGCGGCGCCATGCGGCCGTGCGCCTCCTTCGCGTGCCACGCCGCGGTCCACGCGGCTTCCATGTCGTGGCCGGTCCGAGGGGCGGTGGTTTTGGGGAGAACCGGCGGCTTGGAGGAGAATGTCGATAATGGGCTGCTTGGTTTTAACGGGAAGAAATGGATGTTGAGGAAGAAGAAGACATTTTAAGGGTACAATAGTCTTTCTAGCACTATATACACCTGGCTTCTTCTGGATTCCAAACGGCTCGTAAATAAATTCTAGAAAAATGCGAAATCGATTCCCAGACGATTCAAGTCGAACTTAAGCCATATAAAAATTAAAATAAATATTTTTATTTTATTATTTTATTATTATTTTATTACCCGTTAGTAATTATCTAGCGTTTTTGCTCGATGTTTAATTTCTAAAATTGACCAAATATTCACGGTTTAATTTTCGAATAATAATATAAAATTTTAAATTAATTTCTAACACGTACCAAGTTTTCGCGGCTCTTACAGATTCGGTTGGGATTGATTTTAAAAGTTCAGGGACAAATGTTATAGAAATAAGAGATTGAGGGGATCTGAGAGGAATTCACTTGTATATTTATTTCTCTGTTGTCTAACTATTTTCAAAAGCGAAATTTGATATCTTTACAGACTTACATTTCGAAATTAAGGTGTGGATCGTTCTGCCACTCACTCTTTTTAGTTTTTTATCTTTTTGGCAGGGAGGGGATTTGGGTTGGGAGGAGTTTAAGCTAGATATGGTTAAACTGGTTAGCAACCTTAACCACTTATACTATTTTTTGGTTCAAGTTATATTATAATTGTGTAGTTACGCAACTAGAATCTATGGTTAAGGTTATTGGTTAGGCCTAATAACAAACTAGGTGGGACATAAAGCTCGAACACAAGGGGATGTAGAATGCAACTGCGACATTATAATTATGCAAGGCAGGTCTGAAACAAGGTCCAAAAACTGAAACAGATACTAAATGATTTTACATTTCGAAAAATATGTATAAAGAAGACCTAGAAGAAAGTAAATACAAGTTCTGCCAAGCAGTAACGCCACTCAAGGCTCAGAACCATAACATTCAACTAAGCCAAAAGGAAACTAATCACCAAAAATGAAGAAATTGATCATCCCGGAAATATTTCACACCAAAGATCGAAGTTACATTGAAAAGTCTAAGATGTAGGTATCAGCTCGCTATTGTATATGCAGCACATCCTTTCCCACATTCTCATCAAAGTTGATCTAAGATCACAGATCACCTCTTCATGGTCAAACTAGAGTGGGAATTCATAGGATCATCTGAGAGTTGTTGTCATGTTGTGCTTGTAGAAACATGTTGAATCAGCTGATGATTAGAAGGTCTTAGCTGTGCTTAAAGAAGCTTGTTCATCTAGTATTTTTGGTGTGCGCTTCTTCTTGCCTCTGGAACTGCGTTTTCTTCTGCCACTCTTGGTGGTTGCACGCTTTTCAGGGACCTCCTGGTTGGTGGTCATTTCCTTAACAGGAGACGGGAACTCAGGAGTAGCTTCTGGCCATGGAGTGTGTTTAGCAGGGACAGTGATTTCTAATGGAGGGTCTATTATCCATCTGTTTGAAATGAAGGGAAAAAAGGAGTTGACCTATCAAAATTGCACATATATTCTAAGCTGCATAGTGCATATTATCAGAAAAACAACAGCACTATTTGAAAGACTAGTTTCAGTAGGCAAACAAGTAAAGACTCTAGTGGGGTGCATCCTCCTATATCAATTGGAGGATAGGAAGCACTGATAACATTGATAAACATAAAAGTCCAAAAAGAAAAGGATACAGATGCATTAAATTTTTATAATTATATGTGATGAGATATAACATGCAATTTTCATTCTTTACAGTTAACTGTTTTTAGATTGAAGGAATAAAGAAAAATAATTCAGTCTGTCTGTCAAGCTGTTCTTCAGGTCCTACTCATGACTCACAAGTTGTAAGTAGTCAACATCTGCATTCTACATGTCCACTTCAAACCACAAAATTCACTGCTAACCTTTACATATGTATTGTATGATGACCGGGTTCGGATTACTTGCAAAACAGAAATCTAATATGAATGAAAGTTAACAAATGACTGTTGTATCTAGATTACTCTACAGTCACTCAGAAAGAGACGGTATATATGCTAAAAACCCTGAGTCCTGGTGAACTACTATCATCATTCTAGATACATGGGCATGTTACTGGAATCTATCTACTACTCATTCTAAGCAAATGTATAGATTCAGTTGTTAGTCCCATTATTTTCAGTCATTCATCCACTAATAGCTTCTCCTAATTCCTAAAAACAAGGTGGGAAGTTTGACACTACTAATAATAAAAGATCAGAAGTACCAAAAAAAGTGTACAAGTCCACGAATCTAGCCCTTAATTTCTTCCTAGTTGTTGTAGACTCGATTTGTAAAAATTTGTGCATGTGCGTTATCACTGAACTAAAGCCCAATCAAAATTTGCATGATAGATCATTGTCATATAAGAGGCAGCAAAATGTACAAAGGAACCAGAACTGATTCACATACTCTATGCAAGCTCAGATCAAGTCCTTTTCTTAATTCACAAATCACAACTAAGAGAAAACATAAGTAGCTAGTGGTAAGATTAGCTATGACTATATTTGGAATGAGTAAAAATAGAGATGATCTATAAGATCATTATTGCATGGTTTCTAAAGTGAATATGGTCAGCCATAGTTCAAAGATAGCTTCCTCCACCATAAAGAATGACAACATAAGGATTTACAGAACACATGTAGCAAGCAAATAGAAATAGGATGTGGTCAAACCCATTAAAAACTTCCAGTGTATCCAATACATGTGTTAAACTATTATCCGACCTTCCTTCGAAGTCCTCTACTATTTTCGTCTTTCCTTCTCTCTCTCTCTCTTTTTTTTTCAATTTACACACCCTGACCTTAGAAGTTCTACAAAGGCTTTGTGGCTCATTACAAGTACAGATACTACTGTAAGTCAGTTAGAACAAACTAGTCCAAGCACGGTATACACCTTGAATCTCCAAAATCTGGCTTCTTATCTAAGGGAATTAAGCACCACACAAAACGACACAACAAACTCAGACTTATAGAGAGGACTATTGAAGCAAGGTTAAGTGCAAAGCTAAAATATGCTTAAAAGACAAGAATTCACTAAAACAACAAGAGTACACCATATTTTGAATTAAAAAAAAGAGAGGTAACCTGGCAGGAAATTTGCTGTCTGCTCTGGCTTCAACACGCAGCCACCACAACATAACTTTGCGTCCACAGTTACCAAGAGGCTCCACTTCTGAAGTGTCCTTTAATAAGGACAGCGGACTGTCGACGTCCTCTCCAGTTCTCTCAACTTCATCCAAATCACTAACCCATCCTGGCTTCTCCACCGTGTCAGCCCACAACAACCTTGAGTTCAGCACAAACCCCGCCCATTCCAGCTTCCTCGGAAGCACAATTCCCCTGTCACCAATATACCTCGCACTCCTCTCCACAAATGGCTTAGTATCAAAGGTGTGCCATCCCACTAAATGGTTCGAGGCATTACAAGCTGGACCCTGAACTGGCACTTGTTCATTTCCATCCTTCTCACTATCCTCCTTCTCAACCATCCGAAGCTCTCCACCATCAGAACCACCCGAATGTGCAATAATCCCCACAGAAACTGCACCAATCCATCTCACATTCTGTATCTCATCAAACAACTCTAAGCTATGCATGTTACTATCATCCGCAAACATCACGATTCCATCTAACTTCTGTTCTCTAACTACTCTGCAAAAATTTCAAACATCCTAAAACATTAGCATTCTACATATAACACTAGCAAAACAAAAGTAAACAAAACAACATTAACAAATATGTAACTATACCTCAAACCATGAAGTCTCATCTTAGATTCCATCTTATGACGATCCTCCCACACAATCGGCATCTTCCCATCGAATCCAACATGTATAGTCTTCAATCCAGACTTCGAAATCAAAGACTCCGTCTCATTCGTTTTTCCACCAGCTTCCACAACAATCCACACCACATCATAAGGCACATTCATCACATTCATCAACGAATGCATCACTCCAGTAAGATGCAGCGTCTGAAACGTCCTCACATAAGTCGGCGTAATCGCAATCACCGTCCTAGGACTCTTTACCCCATACTGAGTCCTCTGCTCCATCTGAACCCTCTCAATTATCCTATGCGCCTTCATCACCTCCAACGGATCCGGATGCGGCCACGGCCGTATCAATATCCCGTGCCTCCCAACCACCACTCTACTCATATTCCTCTCCACCGGAGCCGAGAAAGACAACGGCGTTTGCAGAGCAGAGTAGATCGTAGCAGAAGGAGAGTAATTACCCGAGAACAGTAGAAAAAACAACAATCGCGAAAATCGGAAACCTAGAACTAAGCTAATCAAGCAACAAACTCCATGTATTACCAGCCAGAAGACCGTCGCCGGCGATTTCGCACTGCCGCCGTCCACGGCGGCGTCAAGCGGCGACGTAGCATTACGGAAGCTATTACTCCGGCGACCTTGCTGCTGCAACGCCGCGAGCTGCTTCATTCTCCGATTCCCTACTTTAACAACCCTAACAACTGGTATCCTTTACAGAAATGGCGTAAAATTGAATTGCAAAGAGAGAGATAATGGAAGAAGAGGAAACCTGAGAGTAGCTTAGAAATAATGAGAACGATTCGGTAGGTTTATTACTTTATTTCACAACATTTCTTCGAGATTACGATTTCGTTCAGCTGAAGTTAGCTCCGATTTCCATTTCAGTAAATTGTTTACTATTTGATCCAAGTACAGCTTTTGAATCAGCTACCCAACAGCGATATGGATTATTGATTTGGAATTTCGGACAAGGAGGAGAAATTGGAGGAAATTATCAACGGTTTAGATTGCTTTCAAATTACACGTGGATGATTAGATGGAGAGTTATTTATTTTCCGATTATATGCGGTGATTTCTGTAATTAGAGTTGTTTGCGCAAGGAAAGTGATATGATTAATTAGGTTAATGGTCAATTTTATCAGTTGAGTAGAGAGTTGAGAGTTGAGACATCAAGTTAAATTTCACTACGTTGTCGCCCAATTGTCATTAAGTTAAGATTTGGACTGAGTGACTAAACAAATTTTTATTCTACCTAACTTTTATGTTCTTAAAATGAATCAATAATTTTCCCATTGGACAAATTATTTCATATAAATCTTAATATTAATAATGTAGTTCGTTCCATGAATATCGAATTTCTTTTCTGGTTTATCGTTGTTTGTTTCGCTCAACTAAAAAGTAAGTATTAATTGTATTACATTAGGTTCAACGACCGACCTAGATTATCGTGTAATAATCGTTATAGATACCTTTTAACTGATTATTATGACATGTACTTATAGTAAAAAAATTGTAATTTGTAATTTCTTGATTAAAATAATAATTTTAAATAATGCAAATAATTTTGTTTTGCATTAATTGTATTTCAATATGTATTTGTCACTCCTGCTTTAAATACGTTAAGTTTATCGTTGACAATGTTAATAACTATTTTGTGTCACTGACATGTCCATATGTATCGGTGGATAGTGATAAATTATAAACACTTGTAAGTATATTCTTTAAAATCAGAATGATAAAAGTATATTTTCGATGTAATTTCGCTTCCATTTTCATAACTTGGATACTTAGATGCACAATTGGAAACATGTTCCATGTTGATGTCATTATAGTTTGTGACTAGAGGAAATGGTTATGTAATAAAGGAAGCATCAAGATCTCTAATTATGGTACCTTAAATGGTAATTATCGTAAGATCATGTTAATTGTGGAAGTACTGGAAAGCTTTCCATTCGCAATTTCATGGGTTACTAAACCTAATCGGGTATTCCTTAAAGAAACTTAATGGGGTAATCAGACTCTCACCTTGCACTAATAATTTCTATTATAGCTCCCTTTCTCCAATTAAAGCATTTGGAGAACATCACTCACGTCCATACTCTATATCCACTAATTTAGTAATTATTCATTTATTTTATTTCATATTTAAACAATTCATCGAACGAAAATTATTATTTAATATTCTTTAAAAAATTATCTCCAACAAATTATTATATTGAAATATACCGATTTCATGACTCCTCCCCCGCTCAAGGCGCATAACTCGTGTATCTCGGATTTAAGATGAATAATCAATAACACATTATCATAATTCATAAGAACACTCCCCTCCACCCTCACATACATTTCTCAAGTATTAGGGAACACCTCTCATAATCCTCATAACTTCATCAAGATGGGGAAATCCCTACCCCAGGAGCCTCAATGATCACACGTGGATTGATTCCCTCGTAATACATATTTCCTTTAATTACATATTACAAGGTACACATTTATAATCACATAACTAGTTATGTTATACTCATACTGCCATACATCACGCTCCGACTTGCATAGCATTCAATCCCAAACTCGACTTAATTCGTTAACAAAATCAAATAACGTAACGAGTTTTGCCGTTTTACTCGGAGAGAATCTCAGCCCAGCCCATTAACTTTTCAATTGGGCCAAACCACAAACCGGTCCAATAAAGCTCTTAGAAGCTAGAACACCACCTCGTCCACGATATTTCCCCACTCCCCTAAATTCACGACACTTACGGCGGCGATGGATCGAACCGCCACTTCCGCCGCCACATGACCTTGAAGCACCTCCTGCACTTCATCTCTACCCTCCAGCCTCCCTTCCACTCCCAATCACAACCAATTCCTTTCTATGGCAACTCAAATCCATCAACTTGCCGCTAACGGCGAAAATAACGACGACGAGGTTCTCTGCTCACCTAATGTCAGCAACAATCTGCCTCCCGAGCAGGAAAACGTCAATTTGGGCCGACCGAGTGGGTACCTGACCGGAGAGGCTCGGATAGAATGGGCCTGGGCCCATTGGACCAAATTGGGCCGCCCGAAGCTCATAGTGGCGCCAATGGTGGACAACTCGGAGTTGCCATTTCGGATGCTCTGCCGGAAGTACGGTGCTCAGGCGGCTTATACTCCGATGCTTCATTCCAGGATTTTTACTGAGTGTGAGAAGGTCCGGGCACAGGAGTTCACTACCTGTGAGGTGAGTTTGATTTGTGTGAAGCTGTTTTTGTTTATACTTCCGAAATTTTAGAGATCTTTTGCTGAATTGTGTTGATTGACAGGAGGACAGGCCGCTATTTGTGCAATTTTGTGCTAATGATCCTGATGTGTTGCTGGAGGCTGCACGGAAAGTGGAGCCTTATTGTGACTACGTTGACATTAACTTTGGGTATGCTGCGATTTTAGTTCGAATAGAGTAAACCTTGTGTTGATAGATGTTTGCATGATTAGGCAATTTTTGTTTCGAATAGGATGAACCTTTTGTTGATTTTTTGAAACATTGACTCGAACCCGAACCCGACCTATTGGTTGGAGTTGAACCTTGTGTTGATAGATGTTAGTTCAGCTACTTGCTTTATTCTTTGCTCTATTATTTGTGAAGTTCACTTTGATACTATTATTATTCCAAAAGATTTTAGTGTTAGGCGGTTAGCAATGCGATATTTCTTACATCATTGGTAGCAAACTAGCAGTGGTAGTTTTTTTAGTTTGGGCATCTGCTGTCTACGCAGTTCCCTGAGATCCCTTAGAGAGATTTATAAGTTCGGTAATTTGAGAAGTACTCGTTACCAAAAGTCTCCAGGAATACATTGGTATTGCGTTATTTAGTTGTTCACTTGTTTGATAAATGTATAGTTGTGTGTTAACTTTGGAGGCAACACGCGTAGCACTCTTATCTCCTTCCTCTACTCGTTTTGTGGAAGTCTAGTTCCCCATAACATGACTGTTTTTAGCTACATTTGTAAACGAAGGAGGATTTCCTGCATATCATTTTGAGGTCTTGCATTGATTTTTATTGATGTAATGCTTGTGCAGATGTCCTCAGCGTATCGCAAGAAGAGGGAACTATGGAGCTTTCCTCATGGACAATCTCCCTCTTGTGAAATCTCTGGTAGAGAAATTAGCTAACAACCTAAATGTTCCTGTTTCTTGCAAAATTCGGATCTATCCAGATCTCGAGAAAACAATTGCATATGCCAAAATGTTGGAAGAAGCTGGATGTGCTCTCTTAGCAGTGCATGGAAGAACAAGGGATGAGAAAGATGGTAAAAAGATCCGGGCGGACTGGAAGATTATCAAGGCAGTGAAAGAAGCAGTTAGAATTCCTGTTCTGGCTAATGGCAATGTAAGGCACATGGAAGACGTTTATGAGTGTTTGAAAGAGACTGGAACTGAAGGGGTTCTGTCAGCAGAAACACTTCTTGAAAATCCAGCTCTCTTTGCTGGATATCGAACACCTGAATGGGGAAACGAGGACATGTGTAGAGAGGATAAATTGGATCAGGGTCAGCTAGTGGTGGAGTATCTGCAATTATGCGAGAAATATCCTGTTCCTTGGAGAATGATACGTTCACATGTGCACAAGTTGTTAGGAGACTGGTTTAAAATTCATCCTGAAGTCAGAGCTGATTTTAATACGCAGACGAAGCTTACGTTTGAATTTCTTTATGGGTTGGTTGACCGGTTAAGAGAACTTGGCGTGAAGATGCCTCTTTATGTCAAGGATAGTAATCTCAAAGAACCGCTTGCCAATGGAACATAAACATGAATATCTGCCCTAGTCCATCCTTTTATGTAGTCAATCCGCCACGAGTGGGATATTGTTTGCTGTAATCATACCCATTTTTTGCTGATTTTATAACTATACTGCAGTTTGTTGTACAACTTTGAATTAGGAAGTAGAAATTAGTAATTCCATGAGAAGGCAATGTGAATTGTACCATCATTTATACTGTAACTGTGTTGCAGCAATATATGTTATTCATGTTTCACTGAAATAAGTACTCATCTACTTTCTGAGTTATCTAGTAGCTCTGCGTTCTCGGAATCACATTTTTAGAACAGTACCATACCCTTTTGTTTTTCATCTAGATATCTCGGGTTCGAGCATCGGCACTTTTGCAGGCCTGAAACAGAGAGAGCTCACTACACAACCACCATACACGAGACTCGGTTTCATACAATAACAGTCAAGAATTGGTTTTACATTTTCCTACCCAAAGGAAAATTTGAAGAATCTAACTAAATCACAATACACCAGACGAGAAAATTTTATTAACAAGCAAACAAGTGATCAAGATGAAGCAGACGGTGAAGAATGGCAGAACTGAGAGCAACTAGCATCCATTTTCTCCAAAACAAAATGCCCTAACATACCTTTACCCTTCACCAAATTCTCTCTACACAAAAACTCATCGCTTGTCGCTCTATCCACCTTCATGTTGAAGTCATGTACGAAAACATGAGTCTTTGGGTCGCCGCCTCGTTTGCTCCTGGCCAGCACGCTGGCGGTGAAGATAGCTGCCATCCTTCCTGGTGCCTCCGGCCAGTACCCTCGTGGTCCATCAACCAGTATCACATCCCAGTCCACTTCATACAACTGATTTGGCAGATCATTTAGTCCGAGTTTACATTCAGAGAATAAGAGATTCTGTACTGGCCGGCACTCGTTCTGTGCCTGCTCCTTCACGGCTGCAATCGTTTCTGCCGTCTCACTCATTTTAGTCGAGTACTGCACGTCATAGATTTCTAGCTCCGGGTACTTTTCTTCGTAGTATGATGCATAGTATCTATTAAGAAGCAATGCACATTTTTATATGGTTAAGTAAGATTTCAAGTTTGAGTCCTGTAAATGGAGATGCTAAATAGTACAATCCACCACCTACCTGTTCTCGTCGATGATGACCGTTCGACCATTAGAATTGAGAGCTTTCCACAGCAGAGTTTCTTGCGTTATCCCGAAAATCAAGAAATTGCATGGCCGCCTCGAGCATTGCCGGAGAACATCCGATATTTGCTTAATGTCGTCGTTCAACATATGATCACTACTATTCGTGTTGGAGGCGTAGTGGACTAGGGCCTGGGCAACCACATTGGAGATAGGGGGATTGGTGGCGATTGTGGCGGCTTTGATGGTTGTGGAGATGGATTGACGGGTGTGTAGTAATGTAATAAACGAGGCAACAGTGAGAACGGAAACAAGAGCGAGAAGCCATAGCTTATGCGAGCTGCCCTGTTTCTGGATGTAGGGGTGGAGGAGTATGAGCTTGGTGTTGTTGGTTACGTTGTGCTTCATTTTGTTTGGTTGTAGTTTGTTGCTTTGCTCTAGGAGAGGAAATTTCTAGGGGAGATTTGTGGGAGAAGGTATGTTTGTTCTCCAAATGTTGTGTATTAGGTGAGTGATGTTTGGGCTAGCATGAACACGACGTTTGGTTTCCATACCAATATATATAAGTTTTTGTGGAAAAGATTAACAACTAGATTCCTTGAAAAGTTCTCCAATAAGTGATTTGGACTCTTTTATTACTCTTATTGGTTTGTCTTGTTTATCTACTCTTGAACAACACACTTCTTGAAAATACTTGTCCAAATGGAAATCATGGTAAAAACCAATTTGTAATTTTGAAACGGATCATTGAACCCGAGCAATTTGATGTGATACCTGGAAAAGAAAGTCTATGTACATGTAAAATACCAATATGTACAGAGATCATCATACTCTTAGTTTTAATTATAAGTTTGAATACTACCTAAATTTATGACCGGTGACTTCTAGATACAATTTATCCAGAATGTGTAGTTTGCGGACTACTTCGTCGGTATTAGCTTCATCTTTCAGTATTTTGTTGTGATATGTTTCAACTTCATCTTCTCATTTCTTGAATGAAAAATCTATCTCATAATTAATTTGTACACCATCTTTTATACTTTATTCAATTTTCTCCCTACTTTATCATAATCTTTCCAACTTAAATTACTATTGTTTTTACTTTTTCATATTCTCTCATATTTTTAATTTTTTAATATTTAATATCCGATTATTCGAGAATATAAATCAGGAATGGAGGGAGTATTACCCTGGCTCGGGTTTAATCTACTATCCTGATATTCTATGTCTTACTAATCCTTTATGAAACCGTCTCCTAAGTCGCACTCCTAG
Organism: Plantago elongata; assembly: GCA_036897095.1. NCBI lineage: Eukaryota > Viridiplantae > Streptophyta > Magnoliopsida > Lamiales > Plantaginaceae > Plantago > Plantago elongata. The sequence goes on along the minus strand of JAYMSP010000607.1, from coordinate 24,175 downwards.
CATTTAACACGGTCACCAACAAAATTAACTTTCATAATCATAAAGATTAAACTTGTTCTAGTGCCAAAAAGGTATCTGTTCGGTCTAAATTGGGATCCCTCTAAATTTGTACTACTTGTGTTTAATTTCTGTTAGTAGAGAGGAGAAAGAACAAAGAATTGTAACATTATTATAGTCATTCGGTCTGAAATGGAGAGAACGACCAAACTAACTAAATGCAGGCGCAGATTTTTTCCCCAACAAATTGTGTAAAAATGTTTCTGAAACAAAATATAATTACATACATCCTGGGATGCCTGGTAATTACCTATTTTGGGATCCGATCGAAGTGGTAAGTATGAAAAATTATTAAATTAAATATAACATTTCAACTAAAATTTACTGAACGGAATTAAACTGGACTGAAATATGATATAAAATATAACTAAGGTGACGTGAACTGAATAGAACATAACCTAAGTTATTCGAAGACTAGTTCGGACAGCAGTGGGATTTCATCCTAATATACTAAAAAGCGTAGTGTAAGCATTACAATATGGAAAAAGAAACGTCAGTACTATTACAAGCAAGGCAAGGAGAAGAATTGGTAGAAAGGAAAAAGAAAGGAATGAAATGAGGTGTTTGGTTGTGGAGGCAGCACAGGGACTGAGCAACTAATTACAAGCAAAAGGTCCCTTTCCCCTGTCCTTGATCCATTTTTATTCTCAAAGCAACCACTTATTAATTGTACTTTAACCACACACACATGCTTATGTAAAAGCATAAAAAAAAACATATTTAATTTCATTTGTTAGAACTTGAAAGATGACAATCCAACTACTTTGTCTTGATTTGTCTAACTCAGATTACTATTGGCTGCTGTAACAATTATTGTATAAGCTCAAGAAATCAATGTTAGTTGAGTTTTAGTTTCGTGCTTCTTTGGATTCATTTAGACATATACAACGCCATGAGTTGACATATGATGTAAAACTAGTTAATCATTGACATGTAGTCTGAGATCCTATTGTATTTCAGTTGGTAGTAGGTGTTTGCTTCAAACACAATATGATATATAGCATGCCAAATAACCGATGATAATTATCATATGCATTAATATTGTTAAACTGCATTGTAGTACATTGATAATAGATTATAGGAAGTATTATAAGATTAAGTTAAATGAAGAATCGGAATAGGGTTTGAAGAAGTTAATCGGCCTCGAATGTTATTGGAGATGCACTTATGAGTCTAAGGCGTGTGTCTCCCGTTAAGGTCCAACCAGTGTTAGGCCAACTGTTGTAGGCCTTATTGCCACGGGTCACAACTAGGCAAATTAGGGAGACAAGAACTACGCGAACTCAAACGATAAGCATTCGTCATCTCTAGAGATTCAAGGGCAATAATCTATCCAAATTGAATTCACTTTCAACTTTTAGAAATCAAGTTGGTTAAAATGGACTAACCATCTCCCTTTGAAACAAAATGGAGTACATTAGTATAATGAACGGTTCTGCTACATTATACTTTGGACGCATGTTCTATATTAGGTTTGAATATTGCACCTTTTCCAACACCATACTTTGGAGGCATTTTCTATGATAGGTTTGGATATTGCACCTTTTCTTCTTGGGAGCCAGGATCCCAATTTGATGTTCTAATCTAGCTCATTAGTCGAGGATTTAGAAAGATTTTGAAAGAAAAAGGGAAAAAGAAGCGTAACCACGAAAGCCCAATAAGCAAGTAATCGTGGACTTCGTGGCAAAGGCCCAAAAGATAACTCCCAAGTCCAAACAATGCAAAGATGCCCACTGTCCCACCACTTGGTTCAGTACAACTGTACAAGTAATGGGCTTCATTCAGGAAAAAACAGGTGACTTTCTGTCAAAGTGGGAAAATAAAAGACCTAGAAAATACGTTAAAAGTTGAATAAAGTGTAAAGCATGGACATTCTTTTCCTTCATAGAGGTCGCTTAAATTCAATGGAAATCAACTTGTTCTGATAAAGAAGTCCACGCAACGCAGATAGATAAAGAGAAGCAGAAACTTTGTTCATGTCAATCTGGCTTGGTTTCTTTATTTCTTATACTAATTGCCGCTTTATTTGGCACATTGAGCTAAGTGCGTGCATTTTTCTTCATCCAAATGTTCCATTTTCTTATGTACAATGACATAAAGTTTTAACTCATGATTACAATTTACAAAGAATATGAAGATGATCGTCTTTACGTACTTTTTCACGAATTGGTGTTTGTGACTTCATATGACTAGTGACTACTTAATTAGGGTGGTTTAATTTATTAGTTGAAGAGACATTGTGGTCTTCAACGTTGATCATGCAAATCCAGCTTCGGAAGTGTATTGCCCAGTTGAACAACCTTTACTATGAGTGCTCATCAATTATCAAACCATGATCGTAAATTTTTGCTCGTTCACCTTTTACTATTTACCACTATATCATTTACAATTTCTGGCAAATGTAGATGTCAATACTCAGTATGCACCACTTGCTTGTAACATATCTTATCAAATCTGGGATCAAAGTCTCTCTTGGATAACAACTTTAAACATATTATATTTCTCCTCCTTTTTTAATCGGTTAATATTTTATTAATATAAATTCAAATACAAAATGTGCTCACGCAGCAGCATTACAAAGGAAATAAATCCAAATCATAACATCCATACAACCGACTATAACTCTAGACCAAACTCTAAAGTGTTCATCAAAATTACAAGAGAGAGACCAATAAAAATAATCAAACCAAGCTTCAACACTAAAGTATATCACAATTAGCTAGATCAAGTAGCTTTGTTTTCACCATCCGAGATAAGTATCCACCATATCTATCATAGATATGTAATGGAACTCCACAACTAAAAAACAACCATAAGGTATTTAAAATTAAATTTTAATAATTCAAATATTAATATAGACGACGTACATCCCACCGTATAAAATATATACTCAGAAAGAAATGTTCTGGAGGCTGAAACACAATTCTTGATAGGGGCGGGTGGTAAAAAGGTCGAGAATGTGGAGCTCACATGACTGTTTTTAGCAGTGTGGCAATTAGCATATCATGGGTTAAAATGAGACATGGCCTAGTTCCAAAACTTAGCTGTATTCATACAAACTGCCTATATTATGATAAATGATTATATTATGAAAACGAGAGCCACTTCCATTACCTTTCAATCGACTTTCAGAGTTTTACCCACTAAATGGTGTATTAGTTCCAAATAGCTTTTTTTCGCAATTTATGGGACTTTCAACCACTGACCAATAAAAACTCCAATCATTCTACCACTTTATATATTTTCTCTTTGAAAATCATAATCCATAGTACTACTATATTGAAATATCATGTGCATTTTATTTTATTTATTTTGTTTTAAACAGTTCTTAAACTCCACATATTAAGGGGCTGTTTATTTCTAAATGTAATCGGTCAATTTAATTCGATGAACATTGATTTGACCTAAAATACACTCCGTTGTCAATCATATGCATTTCAAAAAAGCTACACAAACATTCTTCATAATTAATTAGCACGTTGAACGCCTGTCTTGTTATGACTAATGACCATCCTTTGTCTGCTCCACCAATATTAAATGAACATTAAACTGATTCATATTTAGCAACCTTAACTCATGATTAAACGACCACCATTAACATTAGCATCCCTATCAATTCATGATTTCATTCCTTCCATCCATCTCCTTTAAAAATAGAAAATAACCATCACGGATTTTCACTTTCACTTTCACTTTCACTACACTAGCTCACTAGAGCAAACCACTGTTTTGCTGTGTAGTAGTCCACTCTGCTCTGCACAGCCTTCCATACAAACACCATTTTCTTTTCCAAACCACACTTTCACGTGACCTTTTCCACCACCCTACTCCGCCGCACTTCCACCAATGCTCTGAAGCGCCACAATGCTCAACCTGCATTTCCTCTCCACACTCTTCCTCCTCCTCCTCCTCCACTCTACCAACGGAGCTACACCTTCACCAACCACACTCCCACCAGACGCAATCTCCCTCCTCTCATTCAAATCCTCAGCCGACCTCGACAACCACCTCCTCTACAACACCTACACTCGCTTCGACTTCTGCCAATGGCAAGGCGTCAAATGCGCACAAGGCCGCGTCGTCCGCTACTCTCTCCCTTCCTTCTCCCTCCGTGGCACCTTCCCTTCCGCCACACTCAGCCGCCTCGACCAGCTCCGAACACTCTCTCTCCGTAACAACTCACTTTCTGGTCCAATACCCGACCTCTCCGGTTTAATCAACCTCAAAACGCTATTACTCGACCACAATCACTTCTCAGGCACTTTTCCCCTTTCGATTTTACCTCTCCACCGGATTACACTCCTCGATTTCTCGTACAACAGCCTCACCGGTGAGATACCTGGAAACATCACCGTTCTGGACCGGATTGTGTCCCTCAAACTCGAGTTTAATAAGTTTTCCGGCCAAATTCCGATGTTGAACCAGACGATGCTTAAAATTTTCAATGTGTCAGGGAATAATCTCAGTGGAGCTATACCGGTGACGAAGACTATGAAGAGATTTGATCTCTATTCGTTTTTGTATAATCCTAATTTGTGTGGAAATGTGATTAACAAGCCGTGTAGAGACTCTCCGTTTTTCAATTCGGCAGCGGCGGCGGCTGCGCCGCCTCCGCCGCTTCTACAGCAGGGGTTGAGTGTGCTTTCGCCCCCGGCGGAGAAGAAGCGGCATAATAAGAAAGTAGGGTTGGTTTTGGGGCTTTTGACTGGTTTTTGCATTCTCACAGCTGCTGTTTTGAGTTTTGTTGCTTTCCTTAAGAAAAGGAGAGAGGAGAAGGAAGAGATGATGGAGGGGAAGGAAGATGAGAGTCCTGTATCTAACACTAGTAATTTGGAGAAGGGAAAGGGCATAAGTGTCTTTTCGGAGAGTGCGATTGTGAGTAAATCGGCCAATGTAGCTAAGAAGGAGAAGAGTGAAAGTGTATTGTCACTGGAGAAGGAGAATGTGAATGGAAAACTAATCAATCCTGATCAGAGTAGGATTAGAGTGGTGCAAAGTGGGAATTTACAGTTTTGTTCTGGGGAGGAGGGGAGTTACAGTTTGGAGCAGCTGATGAGGGCATCGGCGGAGCTGCTAGGGAGGGGTACAATCGGGACTACGTATAAGGCAGTGATGGTGAATCAGTTTATTGTGTCTGTGAAGAGGTTGGATGCAGGTAAGACTGCTATTACTAGTGGTGAGGAGTTTGAGCAACACATGGAGAAAGTTGGGATGTTGAGGCATCCTAATTTGGTTCCGGTAAGGGCTTATTTTCAGGCGAAGCAGGAGAGGTTGATTATCTTTGATTATCAGCCTAATGGGAGCCTCTTCAGTCTTGTCCATGGTAATAATCTTTCTTTGTTTATGATTGCTTTGCATTTTTTGTTGCGTAATGTGATGTTTTGGCTAAAGTTTATGCACTTTCTAAGTTAAGGTGGTTAATGGCATGTTGGTTTATACTTGTGTTATGACCATACTAGATGATTAAACAAATTCATGTATGCACTTGTAGAAATTGAAAATAAAGCACTTTCTAAGTTAAGGTGGTTAATGGCATGTTGGTTTATACTTGTGTTATGACCATACTAGATGATTAAACAAATTCATGTATGCACTTGTAGAAATTGAAAAATAAAGGTAGTTTGAGCGAAAAGTGCGATGGAGTTTGAGTGTTTACGGACCAACTTTTGGGGGATAGGATGTAAAGGAAGATACACTAATTCACTAAGAAAGTACCTTAGTAGAGCTTAGGATTTACTCTCTAGCTTTTGACATACTTTGGTGTAAGACAAGTAAGATTAATACTCCAAATATTAAAATAGGCTTATGAGCCACTGGAGCCATAAGCCACAAGCTGTTTGAAATGCTCGTGAGCATCCAGCAGTTTTGGGGAACACTCCAAAATCACTTAGAGTTTTGGGTTTACAACAGATGGGGAGTAGTATTTTACCAAAGAGAAAAAACTCGTGAAATCATATATATTAATGTCGCCACATTATTCGGGAATCAACAGTTATATCCCACAATATTCTTATACATATATACTCTTGTGGAACTAAGTGATGAAGCATGGGCAAGGAAGAACCAGAGGATAGTTGGGACCAATTTATGAGATATTTTATGTTGAGAGTTACTTAAAACAACACTTCTCTTTACCTGGGTTTGCCAATTGGAATAGTTGTAAGCTTAGTGGGATCGATCAAAAGGAGCAGCATGTAGTTCTTGGCTTAAATGGAAAATGGGATCCCACTAGCCTTTCTTAGTTCTTACTACCGACAATTATAGACTTGTACTGTTTTTGTGGCTTGAAGGGTATGCAGCCCAATAATGTGGTTGTTGTTGTGGGATCCAATGCCAAACCCAAATTTGTTGGATGACAACACAACATTCTACTTTGGTCCCAACCATTAGTCTTTGGTTTCTTGACTATAATTAAGCATTGCTAGTAAATCATGTGACAATAGCAGGAAAGATATTCAAGTGGCCTACAGGTGCTTACCGATAAACAATAGGAGACCCGTAATTGTTCTATCGGTCAAGCAGTTCCTTGAGTTCAAAATACACACTTTGTGAGCATCCCTTACTGGAGTCCAACAATGCTCGAATTCAGATCATGGATGTAAAACCCAAGTAAAAGAACAGCATGAAATCAATTTGGCTTTTTTATTAATCTCAAGTGTCCTTGTTTCATGCTGCTTGATAATCCTTACTGTGATTCCGGTGAAACAAAAAAAAACGTGAAAAAGATCTATGGCAGTTTCTTAATTTTTTTTTTCTTTCCTTTATTTGAGATACTTCTATCATTTCCATTTTATGCTTTAATAGGCATTGGGTGGTCCTTGCTCCTGTTTCATTATTTAGTTTTTGCATGTAAATGTATGTTTTATGTCCAGTAACTTACGGATCCCCCAATAACTAGTCCTTTATCTCTTTCTATAATCATCAATTTTATCCAGTCAAAAGAGCTAGGCCACTTAGATGCTTCTCCAAATTAGAAACATGCCTGTGATGTGTTTGATCTTATATCAAATGTGGTCCTAATATTTGAATTTCGGACAAGCTTTCATGAAGTTGAGCATGTGGAGAATTATAAATGACCTAGTTTAGAGGTCCCAACTTTTGGGGGACCAGAATTTTACTCTATCATCTTCAATTCTTCATGTGCTTTGCTGATGATTTTATTGTCTTCAGGATCAAGGTCAACTAGGGCGAAACCTCTTCACTGGACCTCGTGCCTGAAAATTGCAGAAGACGTAGCACAAGGGCTGGCTTACATCCATCAAGCATCAAGCTTCATTCATGGCAACCTAAAATCCTCCAATGTTCTCTTGGGCTCCGATTTTGAAGCTTGCATAACTGACTACTGTCTATCAACACTCGCAGACACATCATTGGATGAAGACCCTGAGTCCATAGGCTATAAAGCCCCTGAAATACGAAAATCTGCTCGCAAAGCAACTGCGAAGTCAGACGTGTACGCATTTGGCGTGCTCTTACTAGAGCTTTTGACTGGAAAGCCACCAAATCAGCACCCATTCCTTGCACCTCCTGATATGCCAGATTGGGTCCGAGCAATGAGGGAAGACGATGATGAGGATGACACACGACTCAGAATGCTGGTCGAGGTGGCTAGTATCTGTAGCTTATCATCTCCGGAGCAGAGGCCAACAATGTGGCAGGTATTGAAGATGATCACTAATATTAAGGAGATAATGGATGATAGTTCAAGAGAAGTGCAGATTGGTTATTCGTGATATTGTTGGGTTTGTGATTTTGATTCTCCGAAGGGAGGTATATGTAACTAACCCTTATAGTTATGTCCTAAGACAAAATTAATTGATACTATTAGTCTATTACTGTAGTGAGTACTATCACCGATGTTCATGCTTTTTGACAATGTCATGAAAAGTAACCAAGTTCTAATCGAAACGTTTGATTTGCACGGGTTAATACCATTCACAATGGTCATCAGGATGATTGTGAATAATAGCGATCATTGACGAAAACTACTTTGATGATTAATGTAGTCGAAAATCTTATCTAATGGATTATCCGGACGACCATGAACTTTTTTATTTTTTTATTATTTTTTTATATTTCTTTTTAACAAGTTTAACATATTCTAAGAGTTGTTAGAAATTGAAATTAATCTAATTGCATCTTTAAAACAAGTTTTATAATTTATTAAGATGGAATCAGACGGTTACAACAAGAACTAAGAACAAGAACATTACAATCTTAATACATGATTGAAAGTGAAAACAAACAACAAAGCTACAATATTGAAATCCTAGACGAACTTAAATGAAAGCACACAATAACAAACTAGAATGAATCAAAGGCCGAACTCGTCCTTGAGGCTCTGCAGGATACCCATCTTCATTGGTGTTAATGATGGTTTATCGCTTAGCCGAATAATCATTTCGTATTTCTTAAAGTTAGTTTGCTCATGGTTGCTTGAAGCTAGTGTTCTCACGTCCTCAGACTTCCTTTCGGACTTATGTTGAATAGCTTCAATCCTCTCTCGCTCAACCGGAATCCTGTTCTGCTCAATAAGAAGTCGATTTTGCTCAAACTGCCTCCTTTCTTCCATCCTCAGTCATTCCATCTCAAGCCTCCTCTCCTCAATTGTGCTCATTCCTCAGAATGATTGAGACAAATTTTCCATGACGGAACCTCCACTAGTCCCTCCTTGCTTTTGAAAGGCCTTCACCTTATCACGATCCATAGACCTCTTCGATATAGTTTCACTTCCATCATCACTCTGCTCGAAACCCCTTTTAGTACCGCTCCCACCACCACTTTCCTCAACATCAACAGGTTCGTCTTCATTACCTTCACCTCCAAAACTCGGTTGCACTCCGTAAGTCAGCGCGCTAGAGAAGCTTGAGAAATTCATTTGAGATTGTCACTGTGAATAGTCTCTTATGTCGTGCCAACAATGCTCAAGATTGAACTTGTTATTGTGCCTCTGTTTGTATAGCTTTTTTGCCAGACGGATAACACCTCCTCATTTTGACCACTTTTACCACCAATTTCACGATTCACATCGTCATAGGCTGAGACAAAGTGGTCGACCTCTTCCTTCATCCGAGTCCATCTCCCACGTGGTGAATTAGCAGTTCGGACGCGGAGGCCGGTTAGTGGATGACCATCTTGAAGGTTTTGATCCCAAATCTTCTTGACATCAGTGAACATGTTGGTATACGTCCGGTTAGTGGCTTTGATCGAATCCTCGCTCAAACTCATGCAGATTTTGATGAGAACTCTATCCTCATGTTCAGAGAATGTCAAATGCTTCCCTGGCTTTGCATTTGGATCCTCGGCTGCTTCCTCCGTCGCATCGGACGTGCCCACTTTCTTCGTTGCTCTCTTCTTGCCCTTTCCTTAATTTGTTTGATGCCGGTGATGGTGGTGGTGAGGCTTGAGTCTCCTGAATGGATTTTGGAATGTGTTGGGACTATCAACGAACATAGAACTGTCAGGGGTAAATGGATTGTAGGCTCTGATAGTAACGTAGTATGGTGTTTCGTGGAGTTGTGGGTAGTATTGGTTTAACAAGGCGTGTATTTGATCCGACATACCATTCATCATCAAGAATTAATTGTTATGTCGGATGATCTTGGTAATTCGGTGGAGTGTAGGATTGCGGAGTGTTTGGAGTGTTTGGGGGTGGTGTTCGAATGTTGGGAGTTGGGAGTAGACATTTTAGCGTTTTGAGTTTAAGAAGTAGATGAGAGAAGGGGAAAATGAAGTGTGAAGAAATGTTGAGAATTATGATTGTATTTATAGAGTTCAAAAAAATATAGCCGTTGGAGATACATTATTTTATTTATTCTGATTTAAAAAATATTAAAAAAAATGGCCATATGGTCGTTGGTGCACACAAGTAGTCGATACTCGGCTACTTGTGTGTTTGGCCTGGTCTAACTTGGTTTATTTGTAGCAAATAAGGTGATGAGACTAATTGAATAATTGTAGTTCATGAACGGTCCTCATGATTCATGAGTGGTTGTTGGACTACGACTGTTTCGATGTTTAAAATACATAAACTTTAATCGAATTGTTATTCTCATCATAATTAGTAGAAATTTCAATTAAATTCAAATTAAAATTATTAATTATTTTCTTTTAAAAAATATTAATAATCATTTTTAATTCACCTATGTCTTGATTAAAATCTCTGCCACATATTCTTTTTCTCTTAGTTAATTTTTATTTCTTATAACACCATTAAATAAATTTGCAATCAATCAGATAATGAAATAACTTTGAAATATATTATGCATATTGCTCCAATCTTACACACCTTATGTAACATTATCACAAAACAAACAAAATTTTAATTTTATTAAAGTACAATTTTTCACACTAAATTAATATGTATATGTTAAAGGTATGTAAAAGTTTGGTCAGTTAAAATCGTATACTAAATCTCTCAAAGTCACTAATGACTGAAATTCTGCATTGTGGTGGATGAGTTAAACATTGATTGTTAGTGCCCCGTGGCTTAAATATACGACTGGTTTATTGTACATATTGATGTAAAAATTATTTACGTTCGAAGGTCGATTCCCTATGGACCAATTGCTTATGTGCGAAATTTAAGAGAAACATATAATATTAATTATACATTATAATATTAAAATGTGAGAAATCCAAATATGAAGTAGAAACCCTAAATTAGAATAACGGTAAAATTAAAGATTTTGAAGGACATTAAATCGTCGTTACAAAACAAAACTAAACATGCGACTACACCTACACGTGATGCGTACAGACGTACAGTACAAGAATACAAATTGTTTTGTTATCTTTACATATCACACTCTGTCTGAACAAAGAAAACACAATTGGGTTTTAGGGCTCACAAGTATCCAATTCAATTGAATCAAAATCTGCAACGACGACAATGGATGACCTGACAGCATACTACGCTCCACCAATCCACCACCCATACTACCAGCCGCCTCCACCTCCGCCTCCTCCAGGCACCGTTCTTCCGCCGCCCGTTGTGGTGGCTCCGCCAATTCACGTTGAGCCTCACTACCTCGCCTATGCTCCCTATCTACAATCGCCGCAAGATGAGGTTCGTACGCTCTTTGTTGCCGGATTACCAGAGGATGTTAAGCCGCGAGAGATTTACAATCTCTTCCGTGAGTTTCCCGGTTATGAAACCTCGCATCTCCGACCTCCTACAGCTAATGGTCTGGTATAATAAATCTAAACAAAACCTTAATTGTTTCTACTTATTAGAGTTCTTAAAATAACCAGAATTCGGAGTTTATAAGTTTGTATATTTCGCAAAACGAGCTGATAACTGATAAGTAGGTGTGGTTTATTAAGATGATTGATTGAGCTGATTTTGCTTATGATATATTTAGTAAGTTGACGATAAACATAGAGGAACAAATGTAGAAAGAGGTTTGTAGTCTTGTATGGAGATTTGAAATTGGGAATGACTTCTTAAGATCAAATTTAGGATGTGAATTAAGCTACGAAATGCGATGGTGACTTAGATTTCTGTAAGTGTGTTTGATAAAATCATTATGAGGAGTTGCAAGTTGCAACGGAGTCGAATTACTTAATGATAATTGGCATGGGTACTTATTGATAGCTCAGTGTATCAGCTCGTTTGACAATTGACACCATGACAACATTATTAGTGAAAGTGTGAATTAAGTTGCCTAAGTTTGATGGTTCCTGTGAGTGACTACTTAGGTGATACAGAAGAATGGTTGAAGCTTGAAGGTAAATGTGTTTTTTGCTTTAATATAATGTTTAGCCTCAGAATGGTTATCTTATTGATAAAGTTACTTATCCTGCTTGATTAAGTATCTGAAGATTTATTTTAGACCAATTGCATGTTCCTTAACCGTGCTACGGCTAGACATGAACTTGTTTGTGTTTTATTTCCAATTCTTGGCTCATGGGAACTCCTATTGTACGATTTGCGAATTTTAAATTGCTAGCATATTGATTGTTCAAAATGTTTGCTAAGTTTGACCTTATGTTAGTTCTATTAAATCCATTCCAGCTTTGAATTTCTATTTTCAGCCTTTTGCTTTTGCAACTTTCGCGGACCAGCAGGCAGCAATCATGGCTTTGCATGCACTGAATGTAAGACATTATAAAAGTTCTAATATTATTTTTTGAATGTTAATTCTGCTAGTTTTTCTTTTACATACTGTGATGTGGAGAACAATGTCTTCTATGTAAACTACTGAAGCACAATAATTTAGTTGATACATAATTTTTGGAATTGCCTTGTCAGGGGATGGTCTTTGACCTTGAGAAAGGTTCTCCTTTGCATGTCGATCTTGCAAAATCTAATTCCAGATCGAAGCGTCCAAGAGGAGGTAGATAACATTATATGTTTTATTGTTTCTCCTGTCGTCTACTTTGCATTAGTTGATCCAATTTTACACACCTGACTTTCAGATGATGAGAGACAAGGTTCAGAAAAGAAGCAAAAAGGATCTGGTGCTTTTTTAAGGAAACATGATCCTGGTAAGAGTGTCTTTAGTCCTAAAACTGCAAATTGGATCTGTTTTTATCGTTCACTATGTGTTTTCTGGGGTTTCTTCTAGAACTACTTGTTCTTTTTATCTATTACTTCTATTTTGTTGGTCAATCATAAATGCCAGATATCTTTTAAGACTAGCTAGTTAGTCACTGGAGGACACTGTATTCTAAAAGCTCACATTACACATGTTTGCACGCTTGGGCACTAGCAGGTGTTGGCAGCATTTACATGCCTGGAATGGCTAATTCTTCTCACAACACGATTGGTTATCCTTCCACACAAAGGTCATATGCACTACTTACACACATTTCTATTACTTGGAGTAGTTACTTCAATGTGCCAATTGGACTTGCATTAATTGGTTACTTCTCGCTCAGCGGATAAGATGCACTCGCAATGCCCCATTCCAAGAAGTTTAACTTCTTAGTTTAGTATGCTAAGAATGATAGAGTGGCGCTTATAATTTTTCTTTTCTTTTTCTCCAGTTCCTCAAATTATAGTGGTGGTCAGGTGAAGGAGGGTACTACAAAATCGGTAAATTTCCTCATTGTGCATGTTTAGTTTCTTGGGTGGTCTCCTTTATCTCTTAATCGACTTTAAATATTAATTAGCCCCCAATTTTAAGGAAAAAAAACTTCCACTTAGCCATGATATATAATGTTTTGTCTCCTCTGATTGTTAATGTAAAACAGATATGCCTCGATTTAGCAGGCTTTAGTTTTCTTATTACTGACTGAACTTTCCTGTTTTTCTAATGTAATTTTTACACATTTTCAAAGAAAGACATTACTTGCTACATATTGTGCATAAAGATGGCTCTATTTCCTTTACAATAGCATGTCAGGTTAAATAGCTGCATGTTCACTTTGATCAGCTTGGGGTGTGCAAGCTCCAAGTAACATTCAAAACAATCCTGCGTGATAATTAAATACAAAGAAACATCCAACATACTTTGACTATACAAGGTTTTCCAAAAGCTGGTTCTATTTTTAAATCATGATAAATGTTGAACAATTAAACATTTTTTTGTTTTCCCCATATTTTCGATTAGTTGCCAGTTGCCACTAAATTTGCTTTGAGAAGAGCTTTTGTTAGGCGGTCGACCGTAACTTCAGATAGTGCTGTTAACACTTGGGTGGTTGTAGGTGTGTTTTATCCTGATATTTAAAGTTTATATCCAAATTAGGGGAATGCGTCCAACACTCTGGGGTGGGTTGGGTTGGGTTAGGTGTGCTTATACCTAGTGGCTAGTGCAAGTTTTTTTGCCTTTTTTACTTAACTACTATGACTGCAGAACAATACTCCATGTCCAACGCTGTTTGTGGCTAATCTTGGTCCTACCTGCTCGGAGGAAGAGCTGATGCAAGTGTTTTCAAGGTCAAGAAATCTTTCCTGATACAAATTTCAAATTAGATGAGTATTGAATTTTATTTTTTTGAAATATTCACTTTCTTTGACCTTCTACAGATGCCGTGGATTTATCAAGTTAAAGATGCAAAGCACCTATGGGCCTCCTGTTGCATTTGTTGACTTTCAGGTATATGGAAATTAACTTTATTGATACATTGTCAATCATGGACTCTTTAAGATTAGTGTACATTAGTTATCAGATTATTTAATAACATAACAACTCATTTGTCATATGAAACCTATGCCAAATACTCGTGTGTTATTCTCAGTGCATTGAATCCACTTGCATCTCTGGAATTCTACTCTAAGACCTTTTTGGTTCCAACTTAAGGGAGTCTTTGTTTATCTAAACTTTCTGAATTTGGAAGAGGTTCTCCTGGACCTCCTGGTGGACAATAAAAAAAAAGGAAAATATATGTAACATGTAACATGCTGGTGCTCTAGCTCGCATGCCTCCTTTTGCCTTCCAAGTTGCTAATTTTTTTTTATGTCATGTACACCCAGGATACTTCATGTTCGACCGAAGCATTAAGTCTTTTACAAGGATCGAATCTCTATTCCTCAACGTCCGATGAAGGAATGCGTCTGGAGTATCCTTTGACTTGTTACTTGTACTTATAACTTATTATGCTGTTAATTTTTATGTTCAACAAACTTGGTGCTTGATTCTTTCTTTTCATGCCATTTTCAAGCTGTTTCCTTAACCAGACACTCAGATACGCAAAATCACGAATGGGCATGCGCAGTAAGAAATCAAGGTAAAACAGTGACAATACTGCTAGCGGTGCTATTGCTCAAGAGATCGTGGATGCATCATTTTGTTTTTCGAGTGCATCAGTGCTATTGCTCAAGAGATCGTGGATGCATCATTTTGTTTCTATATTGGCGATATTATGTGGTATTAATGTAAGGTTATGAATTGGGATTATCTGTGATGAACTACTCCATCAGTCCTTGCATAGTAAGGCAGACACTACGGCTGTGTAGTATGTACCGAGAATCCTAATTGGTTGTTCATGTTGATTTTCCGACTGAGATTTGTAACGGGGAGAATAGTAGTATGCGTATCATGTCTATTTTGGTACGTGAAGAAGTGGGTTGAGTCATCTAAAGAAAGAAACCTTAAAACTAAGAAATCATACAAAGTCACGGTCAGAAACATAACATCAGTTGAAATTTGGGACCAACAGTATCGGAGCATTTAACCTACCCCCAAAATGGAAACATGATCTCAAAGCAGTAAATTCCACACGTGGTTGTTTTCTACTTTTGACTTTTGCATTTCACTTCACATGTCGCTATTCCTCAGGATTTCTTATAAACTAACTGTAACATCTCATCTTAATATCTTATAGACTAACTGTAACAAGGAAAAATATAATCAACTTTGATACTCTTAACAACTCACAAACAGTTTTCTTGGAAAGGGTCAGGTAGAGTCAAGAGTAGTGATTTGTACAGTAGCTCAATTTAAGCGTTTGAGAATTTAGCAGGCAACCTCTTCAATGCAAGAACTATTTCTGGTAGTACTCGACTCTGTTGTCCCAATTGAAAGTTGCGTAAGGTTAAGGGAACAAATTGGGAAGATAGGACCCAAATCTGAAACGACATAAATATCCATTCATTCAAGAAAATTTCAGTGGAACATTTAAGATAGCTACTGATCCAAACAGGATGGGATCCTCAGGCAAGCAGGCCAGCTCTGTAAAAATTTAAATTTTAAATAATTACTTTATGATAGGATCCTCAACTCGGGTCTAGCCAAATACGTGGATTATGATTTACCGACTCTGTTTTTCATTTGACCGAGAATTAATTCTAAATCATGTCAAAGAAATAATCAATTGAACTGCATTACGAATTTAGAATATAATTTTGTTGATTATTTTCTTCCACGATTTCGAATCAATTTTTCAAAAAATGAATCATAAAGAAAATAAAAACTGAAATTGAAGAATATACCTAAAACAGAGTGAGTCAGTCGTCAGTAACAAGTTCCAAATGTGGCAATGGAATGACAGGACCGCAAGTAAAATTAACAAATTTTCTTTGGCAACACAAAACATATTCTACGCCTAGGATTCATCTGAACATAGGATAATAAAGAAACAATTTCTCCAAATAAACAGGTGCAAATTAACTACTGTTTGTTTGGTAGTGTAGAAGGAGGCATTGTTTTCTACACCTACTATTTGACTTTTTCCATCTCCTTGTGTTTATGCAATTCATTAAGTGGACGGCGCTATGAAATTAACCAATCGATCGTGATATATGTCTTAATCCTGCATCGAGATTGACCATTTTAGTCATCACAAGATTTCAACTAGCCTTTGTTTGACTATGCTACCTTTGCCATCAATTCTTCATTCAATAATTACAATCCGGAATGTGTCCTGAGTTACGAGGTAAATTTTAAAATTACTATACTAAAACTCGACGTTTACGTGTTGGTTGCTTTTGTAGAATTGTTGATGAACTTGGGAAAAGGTAAATAAATGTTAATGATAAACTACAACGATTAATGTTCAATGTAAAATTTACGGTATTAAGGTTATATTCTCTTGAATTGAAATTTACTGAACTAAACTGGACTAAAATGAATCGAACTAAAATTAAATTTAAATTATAATTAAGTCAAGCTGAACTAGTCAATTTAACCTAGATTACAAAACGACATGAACACTGCTCATATTCTTGAATATATAACTGATTTGAATTGTCACTGATTTATGACTGACTTTTAATTTGACTTTGGTGTTTTCGAAACTTCTTAGAAGGTCACAAGATTAATTAGTAGCTCGGTCAGATAAAATCTCATCTAGCTTAACCTTGGTTATGATTGTATTATATTACTAGTTCAAAGATATGGTCGTTTTTGTAATTTCAGAAACAGCATTTGGATAATGATCAATTATCTTTGAGCATAATTTATTGGTTAAGTAATAAAAAATTATAAATTGTATGATTAGATCAATGATAGATTAATATCTAAGAAAACTGATCAATCATATGGGCTGTGAAGAAGTACAACTCACATAATCTACTTACGTAGACAAATAAATTAGTGCTAAGCACGGTCGAATATAGGTAATATTATACGTAACTAATAAACTAATAATTGTGCTAGCATAGTACTGGATAATGGAGATACATAGTCAGTCTGATTTTATTCGACAACATAATGTTTAACGCTCTAATCATTAATATTCGATAAATAAAAAAAGAAGCAAAGGGATCTAATTAATTATTTCGTAACCTTTCAGGTTATGTAATCTATCATTTTGGAATTAATACGTGCCCAACACTAGCTTTTGTACTTATAAGAACATTTAGTTAAAATACTTACAAAAATGTTTGCTTAGCCCATTAATTGCCCCTTTTAATATTCCACATAGCGTACCAATTCATAAACCACTTGTTACTGGTGAGTTTCACTTCCACTAGGAAAATTTAAGATACCGGACATCCAACAAGTTAATTTGATGAGCTCGAAAATTGAATTCATAAACGACTAGGCTAATACCATAGAGTAGGACAGAGCATTCGAGCTTGAGCAGTCTAGTGTGGTAGTAAACCCTCTAATCCCCTTGCCACTATTTAATCCGAAAAGGGGGTGGTACGCATTTGGGTCGATATGAATGATTTCAAGACATACCCTAAGGGGTCAACAGGATCACATAACTCACGTTCATCAAAATGAATGTTTTTATACCTCATATAAGCACAAGATACTGATTCTTCACTCTCCTCACTTATGATTCTTCCATTCATGTGAGTGTTTCAAGATAAATCAAGTATCTATCTTCACCAAGGCAGTCCGCTAACCCACCTACCAACCCCTTCATCCCATATGCATTCGTACTTAGAGATAGTTCTAAGAAACCTCATGAATGAGAGGATATAGTGATGTGAACGTCTCATATGTTATTTTTCACAAGTACAGTAATAGTTAAATTATGAATAAATAGTGCTGATATATTAGGAGGGATTTGTTGATGTATTTTAAAATTTATTCCTCCAAATTTAAAGTTCAATTTTGAGGCTTTTAACTTCATCTATTAGATGAACTTTCCTAATATTAATCTCAAAATGAGGAAATTGGTGGTGCATGTGATCTCTACTTATTTAGGGTGAAATAAGCTAGGTGCTAAATGTTAAAATGTCACTCATTCCAAATTTCCACTTATAAAGGATGAGACAGGGGCAAATGGACTTGCTCATCAAAAGTTGAATCCTTACTAGTAATGAATGGTATACTTCGTGTGTGTTAACCATCTCATATGTTAATATGTACTTGTAATGTACAATTTAAACTAAAGTAATTATTATCTACCAATTATCTACTTATCACACGGCATATACTAGTTAAAGTCAAAATTCACAAAAATGAACAAACGTTTTTGAGTAGTTAAATATAAAACCTAAAAAAGGAAATTTAGATGACCCCAAAATGTACGAAAGGCTAATTACGTAAAACCACAAAACGGTATCAATTGCCCAGCCACCGACCACCGACCCACCAGCTTCCAATCGACCCCCAAGTTGTAGCATTAACAAAGGAATGGAAATTAAATATGACCATTAACTAATCACAACAATAATCGCTCTCTCCATATTGTAATTATCGTTAATCAAATCATTTCTCACGTCATCATACACCAAATGACAACTACTTATCATAATTAAATAATTAAATATCCTCACTTTTAAAGTAAATTTTGCCGCAAAAGGATTATTTAAATTTGGGTGCACTCACACAACTCTCATTCTCTATCTGTCACCTTTTCCGCTTTCTTTCGACCATCTCAAAGAAGAGCCAAGCAACAACGCCACCCAAAAAAGCAAATGTGCCTGCAACATTTTATGGACTCGGTGGGCAACTATATTCACTTGTGTGTGTTTGTGTGGGTGTATATATATATATAAAAATATATAAATTTATTTGACATTCTTAAATATAAATTTGTTACGTGAATGTTTGGATGGTATTCAAGATGATTCTAATATGTGATGTATAGTAGAAATCAGATTATATATTTCTTATAAATTATTATAAAAGATTCTTATAAATTATTATAAAAGATAGAGTTATCATATATTTTATATATATGAGGATTAAGATATTCTTAATCGACATGCTATAAGTATTCAACAATATAAGCAATCTATTATTTAATATAAGTAATTGGATATTATGATTTGTAAGCGATGATCGTGGAATAGTAATTACCCGACACATGTCTTCTTACATTGCATACTTAGTTTAGACCACGTGTAAAAATTGAGCAGGTGTGTCTCGGGTATAAAATTGACTTTGTGATCACGACAAAGTTATACGTGTGATAAAAAGATCCCCGCGAATGCGGAACGGCTTGTCGGTGAGTGGATAATGTGACATAGTATGTTTCCATGTCGAGACATTTCAAAACAATATATTGGCGTAGATGTGTCTTAACGGTCATGACGTGATGTTTTTACTTTAAATTAATCATATTTAGTGAATGGGTGAATTGTTCGTTCGCATAAACTCAATTGTCATAATCTCCATCATTTGGAGTTGAATTCAACCTCCTTCTCCGATACATTTCATAAATTTCACTTTCGACTTTTAACTCACAACTTAAACAAATATTATGCAGTATAATTAACTTCTCCATTTTCTTGTTTAATTTGAGTTGTTACATAAACAAATAGTATATAAATTTTAGAAAAATGTGATTGGTATTCGCAAAACGATAGAACCGCTTGAGCCTAGCAAAGACAGAATTAACCGATACCTGGGTTAACACATCTACCTCCCAACTCAACTGATTCTGTCACTACCTCTGCCACACTGACTCACACACTGACTTCATCTTCCTATCCTCCTGTCGGTCCTTCACACCCCCTCATTTTCCCAAAATTTTATACAATGGACATGTATTTTTGGATAAAAAATTAAAATAATACTTCATCCGTTCTTTTAAAATTAACATTTTATTATTTTAAAACCTTTTTTTATAAAATTAGCAATTTTAATTTTTTAAACATATTTAAATATATTGCTTTCTTAAAAATTGTGAGGCCCATACTCACATTTCCCATAGCTTTATTACAAATTGTATTCTTTCAATTTGTTAAATTATTAATAGAATGGAGGAAATAAAATAATATTAAAAAGTTTCTTTTGGTGACATAGTATATAATTTGCGTATAAATTGAAATTTTGTATAATTTGCTTGTGTTGGTAGCTTTCTTCTCTAATAAAATCTGAAATTATATGAGACAACAACAAATTGATAAATGTATGAAGTTCTAAAAGATGTACGTGATAAATTTGTAGATTTCATGTGAGAGATGGAAGTACCCCCTGTATTTTTCTATTGATTCGGATTGAGTTTATTAAATATTATATTTATTTTCATACTCTACGTTATGCTACTTGAATTAAGTTATCTGGATGTCTACACTCTACATTCTACACCCCAAAACTTCAAAAGTGCAATTTGTTAGAATCACACCACAAAAACCAAAGACAAAAACTTAAAATGATAATTCTTGTTTGAATTAATACTACTTTAAATTTCAATTGAAGTTGCCAAAACGCTCGGTTAACTTGTAGTGAGAGATTGAGTTTGCTAAGTCGTTCGGTGGTTCAATTCACTTGAATAAAAAGGCAGATCAGGTCATGACTATGTGTCGGTGCATTTTGTAACTTTCCAATCTCTCTTCCATACCATAACATATCAGACACACTCTTCTCCTCTCTCTCTCTCTCTACACCTTCTTCTCTCTACTCTAATCCCCACTACATACCATTTCATCTCTAGTAAGAGAGAAAGCAAAGCAAGAAATCAAGGAAACAAAGTTGATCATCAACCAACGTGTCTTTCGTTCCACATGACAGAAACCTCACTCCACAACCCGCCGCCTGCTCTACCGTCGCCACCGCAGACCCCTCTCTCATGCTTCTCGTTTCTCTCCTACGTCACTCTCTTTTGAACCCTTCTGCTACCTCCCACTATAAAACCCCACTCTCACACCCCTTGCTCCTCACTCACCACTACAAACAGTAACCACACACACCCTTACAAACCCACTCCCCTCTCACCCATTTCATCAAACACATGGTGGTGCCAACCGGAGGCGGAGGCCGGAGGAGGCGCCACGAGCCACCCTTCAAGGGCATCCGCATGCGCAAGTGGGGCAAGTGGGTCGCCGAGGTTCGCGAGCCCAACAAGCGCTCCAGAATCTGGCTCGGCTCCTACTCCACCCCTCTCGCTGCCGCCCGTGCTTACGATATCGCCGTCTACTTCCTCCGCGGTCCCACCGCCAAGCTTAATTTCCCCGAAGAGGTCGCGGCTGCGGGTGTTGGTCTCAAGGACCTCTCGGCGGACTCCATCCGCAGGAGGGCTGCGGAGATTGGGGCGCAGGTCGACGCGATGGTGAACGGTGGGGGTCTCGTTCGTCCGGTGGTGGTGGGGAGGAATGGGAACCGTATGCTTAGTAATGTCCGCAATGTGATTGACTTGAATAAGAAGCCGGAGCCTGAGTACGACGGTTGAATCAATCGAGTGGGGTAGAGGATCCGCATCGTATGTTCGGTTATGTTCTGAATAACCGCCAGCTGCGTAAAAGTATATGATCTAAGTATGAATAATAAATAATGGTTCGGGTCGGGTTTGTGTTTTAATGTAATGGTGTCATGGTAAACATTCATCTCGTAGTAGTATGTGCAGCAGCAAGGGATATATGGTATGGGGTGTTTAAGTTTATGTTTCGTCAATTAATTAAGCATTAAGTATTATATGTTTGTTTCTTGTTTCTTTGGATGTAACAGTGTCCAATGTAATTGAAATGTAACCTTGTTGCACTTCGATTTTAATATATTATGTAAATAAATATAGTAGTATGTATTTATATAATCCTCTGTCTCGATTCATATATTAATTTTTATGACAATGTTAACAATTGTCATCGTAAATGCATCAATCAATTTAAATTATACCACAATAGTTATGAAAAGATTTCGAAATTTATTTTAAATGTAAAAGTGCATGGGTGATAAGGTCGGGAAAAAGGAAGTGTTATTATATTATTATAATGATTGTGTATTTGTTACTATTGGCTAGAATGTATATTTGATTAGAATTGACTAGATATTGTTCTTGCATGTGAAGTGTTGATGATCATGATGATATTTAAGGGGCCAGATGAAGGAGGGCTATGAGAGTTGAGTTGAGTTGAGTGGTGAATGGTTTGTTCAAAAAGTGGGTACCTCACTCCATGCCTTCTTTTGCTTAATTTGTGTGTTTTCGGTTTAGTATAAAGTACGAAATAAGCAATTTCGTATTATATCTTATTTATCTTCTCATAATATTATAAATTAAAAAGTTTCAACATATACATTTTCATTTCAGTTAAATAATAAAATAAGTTACTGCATCTCTTCTTCCCTTCGTACATTGTATATTATATTATATTTTATAATTGCATGGCCAATATAATGTTGTGTCTAACTTTTCATCCCCTTTTAACTGTACTGTGTCTATTTCTTCATTATACTTTAATAATATAATATATCTTAAACATATTCATTTTGACTCGTATAAATCACATGAGCCAATTCATTAATATATACACTAGCAAAGAACTCCATCCATTAATTTCTCCCATAATTGTTTATACAGAAAAAGTAAATACCAACAATGTAGGAGTGAATATACTATTTTGGCATAGATGAATAATTGCGAAGAGATAAGTCGATAGAGCAAACATGCAAATATGTTATCTGAATTGGTCGTGTGGTGGGTGGGGAAAGGGAGTGAAGGAAACAATAGGTGGCCTACCATAGGCAGCTCAAGTGTGGTGCTAGTGGCTTATATGCCTATTATAGCTAGATTTTATCAATCAATTTATTGACTCTAAAGCAATTCGATTCCATCGTCAACTAAAATTACTTCTAACCAAAGTTTTTAGATACACACGTTCCATTCACATTAGTATTACACTCCCTCCCTTCGTATCAAATTAAAAATATCATATTTCATTGTGAACTATTCTAAATTAAATGTTTTATTTTTTTAAATAAAAAATATATCTCCTATTTTTATTAACTATTTTCTCTTACTTTATCTGATCATATTCATATTTATTATCTCCTTCCTCAATTTATCACTTTTTCTTAAAACTTGTACCCGATCTCACGGGACTTCCAATCTGGAACGGAGGGAGTATAGATTCAAACGCTTCACATTTTCACCTTTAAAATTACTAAAAAAGCACTTAATTAATTGTTTTGTTCTTAAACTTTAACGGAATTAAATACATCCATCTTATTTGTACTCATCCATCTTTATTATATGCGATTGATTAGTTAAGTTTTGATCGTGACAATAATAATTTATCGCAAATCAATTGAATCTTGCTGATTCACTACAAGTATTCCGCAGCCAAGACCCTGAAGTCGGCGCAGAGATTGGGATGGGGAGGGTTCAATGCATTGTACTACGAATCAAATTTATTTCAAACAAAGCCAAGTCACAACTTGCACGTATCTATCAATTTACTCATTTTTAAGCGTCACAAATCCACTAAATACTCCCAACATTTCGTTACAAATTGAAACTTACATTTTATCAGTTATCAATTTATCATTTCCAATTAATCATATATCGTTGTTAAACGATAATAATTGAATTTTTAATAGAAATTATATTAGAAAATATAATTCAGTATATAAAATTTTCCTAAGACACATACAGATATACTAATGAGTAATTTGCTAAGGTGATTAATCGATCGTTTGGAACTTGGACCATATCTATTCTATATGTGTGAATGATCTTTGCGCATGAGACCTGGTGATCATGCTTGCATTGTTTCAAATTTATCATCAGGACGTTTACAGAAGGACCGTGCGAAGAGTTGCCAATTATATTTAGATCCCTCGTAGTTGAACAATAACAGATGAGCACCGTGTTCGTTAAATTTAATTACATTGAAACCCACGAATTTGACTTTTCACGAATTAAAACGAGGAAAACCCATTTTTACCCCTGTTCGAAAATTGGATTTTTGATTCAGCCAAACAGCTTTACTTGTGGGCCACCTGCCGCCAATCGCCGCCGTGAAACCACCGATGGTACAATTCCATGAGCACATAATCTCCGACCTCATAGAAGATACCACCGACGGCCTGGTCGTCCTCTCCGCCGGTCTCAA
>JAYMSP010000606.1:0-45826 GCA_036897095.1 Plantago elongata | reverse complement strand
CAGAAGCATCACGATCTCGACAGTCACGGAAAAGTCACTCGAGCACATGCTCAAATAGAAGCTCTCTACAAGCCTTCGAGCTCATGTATGTCGCTGTGCTTAGCTGGAACGCAGCTAGCATGGTAAGTCTCAGGGAGCGGTATACACTGAATAGGAATATCGACACTGGATAGAATTGACACATAATAAGCCGAAAGGGCCCTAGGAGTCCATAACAAAAGACATGTTAGCCTCTAGGAAGTACCAACAGTCAAGTGAAATTTAGGGGATAAGTTGAAGCCTAGCACATAGCTTGCAACTCACGGGTAGTTCTGAACCCACGCACTTGGGGCAGTACAAGTACCTACCTACACTAGAGCGGAGCCCTTCGTTGTTTCCCTCAAGGCCCGCAATCTCACAGGCATCCCTCATGAAGAAGCCTTTATGAATCTACCTTAATGCTTTGGTGTGCCCTTACCAAGCCCGGGCCTTTCTTGTTAACTATCTGACCTAATCAGTAAAATACTACTCTGGAGGTCAAGCTCGAAACCTACTTACTTTAGTTAAGCAACTAGTCTCTAGCAAATACACCGGAGTACTTCTACTCGCTTACTTTCTGCAAAGTCATTACAGCAGTGTATTTTACATGCTGAAGAGGACAAGTCAAACAACGGGTACTATATGTGTAAGCAATAATTTTGTTGGAAGAGCTCCTCTATAGATAAAAGAGGAAGACTTAAAATACCCCTAAGGCTCTTAGTAAATTAACTATTCACGTGTTAATAGTTAATAAATATAGTAGGAGTATTCTTTATTGTAGAGTAGGTGTGTTTATATGCTTTTATAAGATATAATGGTCTTCTTTAAGTATATTCATTAGATTTAAGTACAGGATACAAGCAGCATACCTCTAGAATATTATAAAAAATTAGACTTTATAAGAATTAGAATTGCACTTCTCTTTAGTACATAATATTTTAGTATAATATAACCTAAAAGGTTAGAGTAAGTTCTTTCTTAGATACTTTTGTAATTATTAATCACCTAAAAATAGATCTTAGTTAGGGGTACTTCCCCTTTTACCCTTGTTACACAAGGCCTTTACCAAAAGAGTGCATGAATCACATATTATTAGATATTTACCTTAAATAAATGCTTTACTTTATAGCTATACTTAAATTTTACGAAGATAATTTCCTAGCCCTTATCTTCTAGTATTTATATTTGCATAAATATTTGTCTTTTTCTCTAATATAATGAGTACGTGTATAAAGAGCGCTTTATTTAGTACTCGTTTTTATACTTTACTAAGGTGCAATATAACCAAATATATTAGTAAAAGCTACTAGAGTATACTTTGCTATAGTTGTAGGAGTAACTCTTACATAAATATACTTGCTACTTGAAAGGGAAAGTACTCCTTAATTATATAAGAGCTATGACTTATTAAGCTACTTTCTTCTTTCTAAAGGATAAGCATACATAATTTCTTACTCGGAAGGGAGGACAAATATTTCTTTTTATATAATATGCTACAAGGAAGGGCACACTATTTCGATAACTCTCGCCTTGATTACTTATAGAGTTGTTCCTTAGTACTTATTTTGAATAATTCCTTTATCAAGTTTTCTGTAGTCACTTGCTTATAAATGGTTCTATGGTAAACCCTTATTAACTATATTAAAACTTAAAGAGGAATAACTTATATTCCTATAAAATATATTTATAGTATATATAGTTTGCTAAATTACTAGAGTTAAATATGCCCTATTACTCCTTGATTATAAGCGTACTTTAAGTGTACTACTAGAAATATAGTTTATAGTATAAAGTGTCTACTAAGGAAAGCTTTTTTTATTTTTTTATATTCACTCATTTATTTAAAGAACTATAGTATACCTTGCATATGTCTCTAATAATTAGGGCTTGAGTAGTATACAATTTATTATAATAACTCTATAATGTATGAGAGAGTGTCTCCTTTACAAAGTTATTTTACGTAAAGATAGAAAAAAGTATAACCTATAATATGTTATATTTATTCAAGTATAAAGCTACTAACTTAAGAAGAGAGCTTTTAAATATTAGTTATTAAAAATAATTTGCTTCTACACCTCAGATGAATTAAATTTAGGTAATAGAAAGAACTCCCCCTTTTATATAGTTATAGTTTTATTCATTAAGCTTTTCCCTCTTGTTTACTTTTTCATAATATACATTAGAGAGCAATCACTTATATCATGGGCTATCTTCTTTAAGTAAGATAAGTAACTCTTTTCTAGAAAAACATAGTCATAGGGAAACTTTTAGACTCTTACTAGAATATGTACCTTATATAATTATAAAAGAAATCTCTTAGCTTATATTAGATATATTCCTCCTTCTTAAAAAAGAGTTTAGTACTAGATATTATGGAGCATGCTTACTTTGTGACTTGTACTTTAAGATATCTATTATACTTAAAGAGATGGGGTTTTCCCTTTCACACTTCTTGCCTCTTCTTGTACTAGAGTTATTTAGCATAGAGAGTCTATTATTATTTAATAATTTTGACTCTCTATACTAATAAAGTATCTAACCCTTTAGTAAAGTACATAAAGATATGATAACGGAAGAGGTCTGTTCTCTATAAGAAAGGCTTGAAAAGACTTAGGTTCACTTTATCTTATAAGAGAGTAAATAAATTTTATAATGAAGTATAGTACTTACTAAATCTTAATTAGAGAATTAGGTTACAGAAAAATATGTCTATCCCTTATAGCTTATAGTTGGTGGGCCATTTAATGGATTTAGTGCAGTATCTTACCTTGGTATATATTTTATATATTCTAGTAGATAGATATTACTTATAGGTTATTTACAAGATATAACTGAATATCTACGTTTACATAATTTACTCTAAAATAACCCGGCTTACTATAGAGACAAAGTCATGCGTATTTTTATGAAATTCTGCTCGTAAACTTAAGTAAACTTTTAAATCTGGGGAGAAGGGGTTACTCTGGTATTGTTTATATTGTACACAAATTCTAATAAGGTATGTTAATAACTTAAATATTCTTATATATAAGGAAAAGGATTTTACGAAATTAGATCATTAATAGTCTATGACACAAAAAAGTAAGCTTTCAAAAAGGTATTTTGTTTTGTGGAGGCAACTAAAAAGTAATGCGGTGTACTTATTTCTATTCTCTGCCTGTCTCTAAAATTGGTTAATCACGGCACGTGCATAAATAATTAATTATCTCCTAGAGTCTCCTTTCTTTGCATGACCGAAAGTTAAGGCTATTAATTGTACTAACCTGTAATCTATTTTTAGGAGTTTCTAAAAAGTAAATACTTAGACGAGGAGAAAGAAACACACTTCCGATCGGAATCCTTCTAGTAAAGTACACTACATTAATACACGCCAAGGAAGTAATTCAACAACAAGCTAACACCAGTAATAGGTCCGATGCACTAATTAACTAATTAATTGCTTCCCCTGAAGTTCTACTAATAAAAATAAATTAAGTAAGGAAATAGGTTTGTGTATCTTGTCTATGCTTTTAAACTTAAAGAATTAGCTTCTTGTATTAACAATTTCATAGCAGTAGATCTAAAAAAGTCTTGCTGCTTATATAACTTTTATCCTTCTTTTTTGTATCATGCTTAGATTAGTAATAAAAAAGTACATCAACAAGGGCGAAATACTTCATATTTAGTATAAATGCTCTCAGAAGTAAACACAATAGAGAAGAAACTAGGCAACAACTACCCTCTTCCTTTTTATTAGTATACGATTGAATAATTATTTATGGAGTTGTGTGTTCTTATACATACATTCAACTTAGGTAATCCTATTTACTATTAACTTACTATTAATAAAATGCCCTCTACAATTAAGTACACACTATTCTCTCCTATATTATTTTCCTATTACATTACTACATTGACAATATAAAAAGTTGGGCTTCTAATACCTTTAGTTTTACGATTTACCAAAACACGCATGACTTGCGCCTTTGTATAAAAAAAGATAGTAGCAAAGCAACACTTTTAGAATTGGAAGATGTAATGTTTTTTTTCATAGACAATAAAATAATAGATAAAGTAATAGTAACACATAATTGACATAGCACTTATACTATAAAGATCCTGTTAAACCAATCGACAAATAAATTTGTAGTAGGTTTCACTCATAAACTACTAAAGGAGACCTTATTCTAGACTCTCTAAGTGTCGGTAATTGATATTGAATTACGAAATTATACTTAGAAAGTATATACTATATATATGACTTCTTACTTAAGAGTAATATTTACAAAATTGTCTATGACTTACTACTATAATGAATGTAAATTTAAGTTATGTAAACTAATTTATCTCTAAGATGCTTATAGACAAGAATAATGGATTTTCTAAGTAACAGAATTTAATTTTCTATGTTGTTCCCTAACTTATGTTTTAGGCCTATACCTGTGAACTGAATATAACTTCTATGACTAGTGTTAGTTCTTAATGGCTCGGATAAAATATATTTGTACGTTTGACTACATACCTTCTCATAGTTTACTATATTTAATTATTTAATTTAAGTACTTTACTTAACAACAACAGAGTTAGTTTCTTTACTGGAATACTTATATATTACTATATAATAACTGTATCACTTGCTATATTTATAATATGTAGCACGTAACATTCTTTTTTTATAGACTCTTATTTTTCGAATACATGAAGTTAAAGTTACTCGAAACAAATGCATGGGTATCTTTCATAGGAAGCCAGTATTCTAAAACGAGCATGGTATAATAAAAGAAATGGCACAGATAAGTAAATACAATGGAGTAAAATATATCTTTATAGTATCTTATGTAGTATAGTTATACTATAGTATAAGGGACGAATTAACCTGTTACACCTTCCTAGAATTCCTTCAGGGGTAGCTTTGAGAATAAAGTACTCCGTATAACGGCAAGGTACTTCCATATATTCGTTTATTAATATATCATAGTAGTACACTAAAGTCTCTAAGAAGCATCCAAGTCTTTCAGTAATTCTTGTAGTACATAACCTTCCCATATGTTACATCCTTAAAAGTATAACATGTTATGTAGTGTTCAAAAATGATATACTTTTTACAGCTATTACATATTATTTTCATGATATTTTACTTTGCATAATTTATACACGTATTTTATATCTACCTTTGACTCGTTTATACTATATATCTTTTTGGTTTTGAAAGGATTCTACTATATAATATGTAGAATAAGTGTATAAGATTTAGTAGGTTTATTTAAAGAGTATTTTCTACTACCCTTTGTTGTAATACCTAAGTTGTAACATTACTTAATACTTACCGATATAATTATATTTCCCTCAAATAGTGCTAACAATCTAGAATCTTGATTTACTTAACATAGTCTAAAAATATGCTTTGGGTACTCTATCTTTCACTCATGAGTCTTACTTAGATCTACTTATACAATTCTATTTCATTAATATAAGTTAGTTATATTTCCTTTCTTATTCTTATATATAGTAACTATAGACCGAAACATGTAACAATTTCTAGTATATATAACACTTTGTTGCAAAGCGAGTTTCGCTTTATTAATTATCTAAACTATAGCAAAATGACCATATTCCCCGTGTTTTACCTTTTACTTTACTCATTTATATCTTATATGCTTTCTATTTTATGTTTACTTAGGTCTGACCATACTTGTTAGAAAGTTATATGATTGCAGTAGAAATCTACTCTTATCTAAATTATTTAAGTGCACCTAGCGCAACACTTAGGTTAAATTACCCTTTTTTTATAGGAACTTTTTTTAGTAGATAACTTTTTCGGTATAGGAAACACATGTACAAGTATACATGCAAGAAACTCCTACTAGAAATTAGAGTAGTAAATGACTCTTTTTCTAGTAGGAGTTTTGAATAGAAACTAAAATTGTTATAAGTTTCAAGAAATGTAAAAGTTAATCAAGTGTAGAGTTTGCCTAGAGATATATATATATAATTTAAAAAACGAAATTATGTATAGAAGCTATTTTTAGGTATCTAAATACTAAGTTCATGTCTTATTTGTAATTACTAGCTGTGAAAAAAACTAAAATGAGGTTGAGTTATAGTTCTATATCTAATCTATATCTAAACTAGAAAAGTAGAGCTGACATTAACTTAGTTTAGTTGTGTCTTTTTTCTAAAAAATTCCTTTTGTATGTAGGTCTTAGCATGCTTGTTTCTTTTAGTCATGTACTAACTATACCTTAAGATATTATACCCTGTATATCTTTGTTCTATGTTTCTAAGCAATACCTACCCCAATATACTACTAGATATGAATATGAGATATTATATTCTACTAGAATAGAGTACGGTAGACTATGCATGAATATATTTCTAGTAATATACTTAGTTTCCTTTTATCTTCCTAACCCTATAAATCAATGCTATATATGGTAAAGGCTTATACCGTTCTGCCTCTTAGTACCTTACTGCCATATAATTAGTTATAATTACTAAAATACACTACATTAAATGCCTCTCTATCTATATTGTAATACTCTGTTTTCCCTCTAACCCTTTTTTAGACTTCACGCTAGAGAAAATACCCTTTATAAATGTACGAGAAACTACAAGAATCTATAGTAAGTATAGGACCTACGTTATTTTTTATTCAGTGATATAGAAAACACAATAAATGGTAGGAAAAAGTTGTGTAACAAAGTAACTTAAATATAAAAATAGATAAGTAGTAGGTAATTGCGTACTTAAACTACGACGGACACTTTTGAAATATAACAAAGAAAGGAGTAAGTAAATGTACTCTTTTATAGTATAGGATTAAATGAAACCTAAGGGATTATATACTAAACAGGCGACCGACTAATGAGGAGATTAAAGTTAATCATTCTTTTATAATATATATACTTATAATTAATTAATTAACACATATAAATAAATGTGAGTACTTCTATACTTTTATTTAGGATTAGATCTAATAAACGATCCAATAACTAGGTATAAAAACCAGAAGGAAATATAGTATTAGTCACTAAGTTCACTTCAAATTTTGTAGTAATAGAGTAGTATCAAGGTAATTGGCAAAAAGGTTTTGGTATCACAATTACATGAAGTCTTTTTTTGCGTCTTCTTTAAGCAACAACAGGCTATGTAAGTAATTAAGTATTATATATATGTGCCACCACGAATTTGTTTACCCCTCTTCAATAATTATTGACAAAACCAAGTACAATACATAAGATACTCAAGTGCACATTTCTGGTTCAAGAATCTTATGAAATCAATCAACTACTAGAAATCCTTCTTCTTTAGTATACTCCTATACTTTATTACTCTTAATCCTCCTACAATATTATCTTTATAAAGAAATAAGAATTAATCCCCTACTTACTTTTCCTAAGCGAGTCTCTAAGTAATATTAAGTTACTACTCTACTATATAAGATAAGGGTATGTGTCTTATATATCTAATAAAGCAAAGGGTACATAAAGAAGTAAAAAGTATAAAATAAAGTAAACTCCTTTAGTCTTTGATTACTTTTGATTACTAGAAATTTCATTTATATTAGTTAAGTAGTAATGCTAACAACTTTTTAAATTACTAGTAATGGACTAGGTGTTTCATAAATTCTATATCCTCTCTTCAATTCAGAGTATTTTATCTTTCGTATACATACAACTTCTAGAGGTTCTCTCCTTAAAGCATTCCCGCACGCTATAATATAGTTTGGTAGTTCCGAGTACTACATGTAACATAATTTTTCTTTTATTAAGGACACTTATCTAAATAAAAAAGAAATGGCTCACAGCGCAAGCATTAAATAGAGAAGGTAAGCCCACAGTACGCAAGGAGACTATAAGAATATCTATAACGAAAAATTTTAAATTTTAGTTGTATTTAAATAAGTACCTCTTACAAGGAAATAAAGAGAAATGCCTAGGTGTATACTCGATATTTGTTAGATTCTACATGTATGTAATAAGATCCTCTAAAAGCCCTTGTACTAGAAATGATTTTTATAAGACAATTGACAATTCTATATCTATATATATAGAATGACATCTCTATTTCTCACTTTTCTATTCCTAACTCTAATGTCTAATGCATGCTTCGTTTACTATGACAACACAATCTATATTGAGTATATTTTTACTATTTAAATAATAAGTACTAAGCTTTCTTGTTTAACTCTCAACTACATCCGCGACTTTATCAGGTAAGTTTTTTTATGCTTTTTTTTAGTATAAATTAAAACTTATTAAACTTGAGAAGTACTACAACTATGACTATAAGGACGTATGCGAGTGTTGCAATTTGTTCCTTTTATAACAAAGTAAAGAAATTAACAACAAATAAGAAAGAGATTTTTGTACTAAAGAATGCGTAGGGAAAACGACTAAGAAAAGACATTTACTACAGAACAGCTTTACCAGGAAGATGATATGTATTTCTTCTGTAATTTAGGTATGTATTAGTTATAGGAAAGTATGGGATACAAAGAAAGCAAAAGTTTTCTCTATTAATTTAGAATACTATACGTGTTATAGGAATTTTGACTATACAATTCTATAAAATTATAATAGATAATAGCTTTTCATAATTTTTTAAGGGCAAAGTCTATTTATATTAGAAAATTATATTTCTTTTATGTGGTGTTTTAATGACTCTTACTTCTTTGTTGCAATATTACTAGACTTTTTTAATAATTTTACTTCTAATAATTAATAATGAGAAATTATAGTACAATTTAAAGCATACTAGGATTACCGCTAGCTAAAGTATAGTTGTCTTTAGTAAAAATTCTTTTTATAGTGTAATGTAAAGAACGAAATCCTATCCGATATGATATGAGCACTATAGGACATAATATAAATAAGTATCCCGCGATAGACATTTATTTCTTGCGGGTTATCGCCAATACTTAGTACATTGACTTTTATTTATTTTATAAAAAACCTAATAAATAACTTATCATTCCTTAGTAAGTATAGCATACTTCCGCATGACTTTTATATTATACCTCTCCAGTATTTTACTCTTTTCTCTTGTTATAATACATGAATGAATTTTCCACTAACTAAGAAGTATGAGAAGTTCCTGAACTTGAGTATTGTGTATCATGGGAATATTTCTTATTATTCTTCGCTACGTTATCTTCTATAAAAAGAATGAGTCCTTTCTCTGTACGGTTTATTTACTATTTACTAGTACATAGACTAAGATTACTCAACGTAAAAAAACTACTTTTGTAGTTGTCCTCATGACTTACGACTTAATTATTATTATACGATTGATTATTAAGTATGACCTACACATGCCCTACTTTACTAAAAAAAAAATGCTTACTTTCATATGCTGTAAAAGTGCTAGGTTATCATAGTCAATTAAGTAAAGTGCTTTGTCTCTAGCGAGGTAATTTATATTTACAACAAAGTCACATTTAGTAGGTAAATTACTACATACAGGTAAATATAAGATCCACTCACATAGTTAGAGATATCTCTTGTTATGATCCAACTATAATAGCGTAGTAATAAACAATCGACTCTATTAAGGGAATAACTTTTATTGCGCTATTAATTAAATAAAAAATTTTAAGAGTACTCTTTAGAGTAACGTGCTTATAATATAGGATTTTAGTAATCATAGTAGTAGATAGTTAAACAATCTATAGTGTAAGCTTGTTGGGTAAGAGTTTTTTAGGATTATACTTTAACCTTGTAGTAACTATGTAGTAAATAGTATATCCTTGTTAGTCTACTATTTTCTATAGTAAGTGACTAGAAAGAAACTATACTAGCATTGTTACTACAACTCTACTTGGGGATTTGGTACTTTCCTAACTTGTTACTGGTCAGGGTGCTATGGAATATGCTTTCCTAAGATGATCTTTTGCAACTATGTATTATTCTATTTATGCAACTTATACTTTCTATTTATGTTACAACCAAAGTTTTTATGCTACCTTAATTTTATAAAATTTACAAATAACTCCTTGTTTTAATTACCTTTCATGTACGAGTCCTTATCTCTTTACTAATACTAAAATTTTAATCTATGTAACTTGTATAGAATAAATGTACTTAATTTGATGCTTGAATTATATTTATTAAAAAAAGTTTATATTAAGTCACATTAATAAAGGAAAGTGGATAGAAAATTTAGGTAACTACACTTAGTAAAATACTATTTCTTGGTATCCGTCATAGCTAGTAGTCAATTTTTAATCTACCTCCTTCACTAGGGAAACTGAGCCCAGTAGGTTTTGTGCATGGCTAGTATTGAAGTTTCTAAAACGTAGTGATCTTTCCCTAATAGAAATAGATTTTTAAAAGTCTTACCTTGAAAAGTAATAAGAACTTATAGAATAGGATGGTTAGATCTAAGACATAGCAGAAAATTTAGTAGTATATGCACCTACCGAATTTTAAGGAATTATCCTATTATATGGCTAGCATTATAAGGAAGTAACTAAGCTTTGTTAAGTAGGAAGTCAGATTTCTATATCTATATGATATTGTATATGTTACTTACGTATAAATACATTTATATGTATTAACTCCTAATCTTAGTAGTACTCTATCTTTTATATGTTTACTCAGTTTATTGCAAGGTAATCTATACCCGTGCTTTTTATACTCTTCTCTTTTTTTTGATATAAACTTATTTTTTAATCTATTAAGGTATATACTTTTAATACTTGTACTAATAAAAGTTTAAATACCTGCCTGTGCTTTTGTCTGTTTTAGCACTTAGTATGCTTTATTCTATATAGCATATTTTATTTATAGTAATTATTACATATCTAATACTAATCTAATAAATACTAAAAGGTAGATTTCGTGTTATTTATACTTATCTACGATGAAAGCATAAGATGAAAGACCCGTGGGTTACTTATAAGCACTCCTCTATATTTCTCTGATTATACTTATTTTCCTTCTCGTGTTATTCTTAAAAACTTTAACTCTAGTGAGTACCCTTGCATAATTCTCAGTATAATACTTTGTAGCAAGTAAAAATATAATATTTTAGTAAATAAATAACTGAATCACTTCATTTATTAAAATTAGAATAAAAAACTCATACATAGCTAAATTAAAGTAAATAATAAAATAAAGTAACTAAAGGACCGCGGTTGTAGATATAGAAGTAAGTATAATTACTAAGAATAACTAATTAATACGTTTGGTCAAAATATTTTTATTAAGGAATACGCTTATATCAGCCTATACCTTTACCTTACATAATCAATTCTTTTCTATATAGTATGGCTTACTTTTAATAAAAATATTTAG
Source organism: Plantago elongata (assembly GCA_036897095.1). NCBI lineage: Eukaryota > Viridiplantae > Streptophyta > Magnoliopsida > Lamiales > Plantaginaceae > Plantago > Plantago elongata. Next base: position 34,532 of record JAYMSP010000606.1, on the reverse strand, counting down.
AGGGCCTGGTGTAAAAAGAGCCGGTACATTATCTTCGTGCAAAGACAAAGACAGGCATTGATATTAAATTGAATATTCTAGTTTACAAGGATTCCCTTATATTATAGTGGGGTGATATAAATCAATATGCTTTCGTAATTCACATATAGTGTAAAAATAAAAAAAGATCTAAACAGTAAGCTTTTAGCTATTACTACCTTCATTTCTTTTAATATTTAACTGACTAGGAGTTATCTAGAGTACATGCTTTTATATTAATTTCTGCCTGGTTATAAACTAGGGTAATAAAGTAACTTGTATAAAGGATTTATTAGGAAGACATGCGGGCATTTATCAAAATAATTATTTATTATTTCTTTATTAAATACTTCTTACTATATTTCCTAGATAGGGTGTATAGAAACCACAAGCATGTTAGAAAACTTAATAAGAAGAGTATATATATTTATATAGTATAAGAGTCAGTATATTAAGAATATAAGAGAAGTAAATACTTCGCTTAAGCGCGCATAAGGTGTGAGATTGCTTAGTTATATATGCGTAAAAACTATGTATCTAACAAAAGTAAACTACAATAAATTACGCTTCTATTTTATAAAGCAATTCATTTCACATTTACTAAAAGTAATCGCCAAGGTATTTTTTTTAGATTAGTATTTTAGATTTTTAATTATTAGGGCTATTTAGTAAATAAGACATAATACGAGATATTTCACATGTTGTATGGGAATAGTACAAGAAGAAACGTGCTTATGCTATAAATATCTTATAAATAATTAAATTATGATTTTTAATTCTAATCTAAAAGATAAAGGACTTTACGCATTGAATTAAAAAAAAATTTATGCCCTACAACTTTTGCTTGGTTGGAATTCTTTAAAGTGAAATACCCTATAACTAGTAAATTACAACATAAGGAGATAAAATTAAAGGTGAGCTCATTATTTTATTTAAGATAAATTTATTTTGAATAAGGGAAGAATAAAACAACTTTATGGTATATCTTTTCGAGGTTATGTACATAAAAAAACGGATGCTATAAAATTTATTTTTAAGGATTAGTTTTATGTCTATGCGTGAGTAGAAAGGTTATCATCTATTATATTATTTTATGCTCTACTCTTGAACAACGCCTCCTAGTAAAACTATAATTTGCTTTATAGCAATGGTTGTGTTTCCTTACTAATAAAATATTATAAACTTAGAAAATAAATATAGTAGTGCTTTTTTTACTTGTGATCAGAGAGCAAAGCTTGATTATTATGTTGATTCCGAAGGATTCCTAAAAGAGAAAAATATAAGGTATATACTACTACGTGCAATCCTTCTGTTCAAAATTATATACTATTCATTACGAGCTGTAATAATACCTGTAAAAAAATACTTTTTATACTATGAGTTATTTTTTATATTTTCATAGTAAGTGTAGAACAAAAGCAATCCTTTAGAGGAGTACACATAATATAAAAATTAAGTACTTTCCTTAAAAAGATAGAGACTAAAAATATAATTTTATATGATAGGAGAAACTATCTCTACAACGACAATCTATGTACGGAGCTAAATTAGTATAGCTTTAGACAATGTCCATTAAAGCAGGAGGATGCACACTCCACTCTGAGCAAAGTAAGAAATCGCGCGGGGAAGTATCCCTGTCTGACTTATCCAGTATTATATCCCATACTCATAGAGAAAGAAGTGTACTTATTCTGTAGAATTGTGTCTAAGTGAGTAACCTATTTTAATTTTATACTTATTATAGGATTTACCTAAATTTTCTTAGTATATTAATATTAAGAGTAAAGAAATATTGTCCTTCTTAGCCACAACTCATTTGATTTCTAAAAAAACTTTTATTTTAATACAAAATATATTCATTATCCACTACTTATAAGTGATTATTTCCCTACTTCTAATGATTTGATAAATATTCTTTCTTATATTAAGAAGGTACTCATAATAAGCAGTATTGTCATATACTATAAGGTAGAAGCATAGCAGCATATAATTTAACTAGGTTAAAACTTAGAATCTACCAAATAATAATTAATAAGAATTATGGCATGAGTGTATAATAAATACCTGGGGTTGTTAACTAAGATAGGTGATAAGTCTCTTAAGTAAGACCAAGCACTACGACGAAGTATAAGTGACGAAGAATCGTGTAGTAAATATGCTTAAGGCAACAGCTAGTCTATAAAGTGTAGTACCTATTAGTAGGATAGAATAATTTATAGGAACGACATTTTTAGGTAAAAGCTCTTTCTTTTAAATTTAAATATTGTACTATAATAAAATAAGTTAGGTTTAAATTTATAACATGCTAGAAAAGCCTTATGCATTATTAAAACCTAGGTTTACTAAAAAGTTAGACGTATAATTTTTGTTCCTACTAGGTTATTATTTCTTTTAGTGTATAGGAACTAGTATCTAGTTTGCATTCCTCTAAGCTTATATAAAGTAACGAGTTGTCCTTATTCTCTAATAAGTTAGGTTATTAAATACACTCAGCAATCTTAGTTACCTTAATTGCTATATCTTTCTATGGAGCAGAGTCTATTTCTTCTTATTATATCCTTTTCTATACTTCCGTGTACAAGACTCCATGCTAAGTTAAGTAAGAACCCCGCTGTTAGGATTGAGGAAGGAGCATACTTTTTCGCTATTCTATTTAATTTAGTAAGTTTATAAAGGACATAGCACATTATATAATATAACTATTACGCTAAAAAGTAGACTACTTAAACTCTTACGAGTGAAGTTTGACACCAACAACGACTAACGAATTATGGACTAAAATAGTTAGGTAGTTTACAGTCACAGGTGTTTCTAAGGCACAATCTTACTATAAGCAAGGCAATATTCTTTTAGATTGTTCTTAGACTATTCTATTCCTAAACAGGTTTTTGTAATTATACTTCTTCCATAGAATTATGTTTAGTTAACACATATGAGTATACATGCTAGCCCATTCCATCTCTTCTATGTATTCTATAGGCATGGGTTACGATTACACTAACAATTTATCTCTTTTTAATTGCATCTATGATATAATAATTATTAAGATTCTATTAGATCTGCATTTACTTTTTATTAAGTACTAAACTATAAAGTAAACAATGCACCTTAATTCTAGAGATTTCTCTAAGAACTTAGAATACTTAGGCAGCGAACGTAAATGTACGTGCACTAAGGAAATTCTAGCCAACAACAGAGAGAGGTATATATTGTTTGTAGTAGTTAATTGCTTATCTAGAACTATGGGGAAAAGCTTTTTTTTAAGCTTAAGTAAGAAGTAGTTATAATACGGCGTATTCTACGTATTTTTCTAGTCTTCACTTCAAGTCGAAGTATTTTAAAGGTACGTACTTCTATGATTATAGACAACCCCACCTAACCCTAATGTTAATGTGTGTGATTACTTCCAGTGAGTAAAGGCTGTGTTTCCTTTAATATTTATTAATAATGGAGTAATAATTGAGAGATGTATGAAACGTCTTAGACATGTGTTCTTAGTTATTTAATTATAAGTACTTCTTACTTTTAATTTTCTTTACTAGAAGTAAAAGTATTTCCTATAGATATATAATATATTTAATATTTAAGAAATATACAACGCAAGTGCTAGAAAATAGAATAATAAGATAAAGGTAATTATCGCAAGAACTTAATTAATTAGTTAGTATGAAATTCATAAAAAAAATTTTACATGTAGTTATAGGTTTTACCATATATTTACATTATATTATTTTTTTGTTTAATTCATAAACTTAGAGCTTAGAAGAATATTTAGGATTATCAAAGTATTAAAATTAAAGAAATTATTAGAGAATTTTAGGAAGCAATCTTACTTTGCTACGATCTATAACTAAGTGGTACTAATAGAGATATTACTAGTGGCACGTGCTATATATCATTATAACATTTAGATCTAACTAACTTTTTATTTTATTGTGAAAACTAAGCAACTTTCTAAATTATACAGGAATGGGAGAATACTCCCAAAAGACACTATGAAGGCAAGTATTAACGTGGTATACTTCTTTAATTACTGGTTGATATTAAGAACACTTCTGAGCGTTTATGTTTAATTCTCATACCTATTCTCAAGTTCCGCTTGGCTTACGTAACAAGCCTTCTTTCCTGTGTCATCATAAATGAAGGATTAGTCCTATATAGGGATTTTTCTGGGTAAAAGGGAAATGCAGGTGCTGCCCTTAGACAAATTTTTTTATAATTATACTCATTTATACCTAATTTATGTAGCAAACCCTAAAGAAAATGGTGTAGCTCCCTAAGGTTACTTTAAGTATCGCTAATTTACTTTATACAACATATTAGATATTACGATTGATAGAATTTTATATTCAAGCCTTTATTTAGTTACGAAGTGTACTTACGTGATATTTTAGATTAGAGGAGATTGCCTTATGTAAGGTATAGATTCCTCATGCATTAAACTATAAAAGCAGTTTGAGAGTAAAGATATCTTCTTTATAAGTATAGGGTACTTTCCAATCTGCTTTGATGTGACTTGAAATGTAACTTAATAAATATAGAGATATTTTGCTTACCTTACTTTTTATTAAATATATTATCTAGCAAGTTCTTAAGGAGTAATCACTCTCTTTCTCTTACAATAAATTTTGTGAGTACTCTAGAAGATAAGAGGGAATTTAATAATATACGCTTTCTAAGAAAAGTTAAGTTATCTCTCTTTACTTTTTAAATTTTTACTACTACTATATAAAAGTGTAACTGGTAAGTGCGCATAAAGTAGAGCTTGTCTAGTTATTTAATGCTAATTAAATAGTATCATAGGTTATCTCTATATCCCTTTCTTTTATACTTAAGGTACAAGAATGGCTCCATTTTATAAAAAAGAAGATACTACTCTTTTTAAATAATATGCTAAAATTATTTATTAGAGTGAGTAAAGTAGTAGGATTTATAATAACTATGAGGTACTCATTAGCCAATTTAATAAAGTACTCCGTATAGTATACATCTAAATATAAGGGAATTTTTATTCAAACTCTTTAAGAAAAGAAGTTGTTTAATATAAACTTAATACAAAGGAGAGTCGTCCTTACTTACACCTATTATTTAAAAATAGTACTCTCTCTTACTGTAAGTTTATAATAAAATGACTATATTAAGATTAAGGCAGGAGAGGAGGTTATATTATCACATTGAATTATTTGTTAAAGTACTAGAGGAGACTGATAAACTATATACTCTTCAACAACATATAGGAGGTACTTTCACTTTCTTACTAGATGTGAGACAATACTTCTTTCTTATAAATTTGATGTACTCCTCTAGTTTAAGATATACTCTGTTCTTAAAATATAGAAAGGAAACGCGCACTATCTATTCATAATTAATTTATAGATATAATATTAAGCTAATACCCGAGAACTTCTATAAAGTCGCGAATAACTTTATGAGTTAAAATATACGTAGGAAACGCCCCCTTTCCCCATATACATATATAGCAAGGTACTTTAAAAGTATAAAACTTTAATTCTAGTATAATAAAAATAGAAGGGTATACATTAATAACTGCATAGGGTAAGGAGTCTCTCTTCTCTTTAGGTTACTCCTCAAGTACACTTTTAAGAATATAAAGATGTAAGGTAATAAATCCTCCATTTTTATACAAGGGATAAGATACTCTAAACTTTTATAAGATAAATTAGGTGCTTTTCTTTTACTCTAGTGGTATCTCTTAATGAAGTAAGAGTTCTTTATTCCCTTGTAAAAAAGAGAGTGTTTGTAATATCATAGTATCTAAGTACTTATTATTTCATAGTAATTTCTAGTATAACTATATTTGTTAGTGGGTTAGCTTTTTAAATAAAAGCGTAAAATAAGCCACAACTTTAAATAATAATAGATATCTTCTAGCGTAACGTAATTTAATGTCTAAGTATTTAATTAACTGTAAAAGTATCTTCACTAAGAGTACTTTTATTCTAGGTATAGGTTTTAAAGATTCTTAATAAATAAGATTTATTTATAACAAAGGAATAGCATTAAGTAATAAATCAATAATAAAGACTAAAGAGCTTTGATCCTCTTTAATAAGTGTATAGAAGAGTCTTCTTGCATAAAGTAAGGTGCAATAGGACCCTTTATAAATAGGGGCTACTTGCGTGTATACTCTCTAAGAACTCTATATAGAATACTTAAGTATTTTATATAGAGTGTGCATACGTAAAAAAACTGCGGGCATATAAACATAATGAAGTCTCTTTACCATTTATAGTAGATCACTCTCCTTTTCACAAAACTCTAGGATATAATAAAAAAGTATTCTTACCTTAACTATAAAGTAATTCATGAATTAGTTCTTTTAACGCTCGGTAAATAAATACATATAGGGTACGCATAATATTTAAATCAATTCTTAGCCCTATAATTACTCTTACCTACAAGGTACTAGAAAAGAGCTCTACTATACTTATCCATAATATACATAAAGAAAAAGCACCTTTCTTTGCGGGGTTTATAAACTCTATAGTTAATGGCGCGATCATTTAAGAAAGTAGTAAGGTAAGGCTTTTATACCCGAAAACATGGAGTATTCCTTAAGTCTTTATTAATTTATTAATGGTTAGCCCTTAGTCACTTACAAATAGGGTTATTTTTTTGTTGTTTTAAAAGAAGAGATACTATACTTCTCTCTTATAAGATAAGCTTTCTTACTAGTATTAATAATTAGGCTTAAGTAAATACAAACCCTTCCTTTTATATATTAGTTTTTAAAATAATAGTACTAATTTTATAAAATTGCTTTAATAAAAGGGGCATAAGTCACCTTTCTTATAGAGTTACCTAAGGTTAGACTAGATAGAGAGTACTTGCTTTAATAGAATACTAGTTCTTAATAAAATAAAGAGGGGTAATTACTTATTAAGTCTTAATCATTTAAAGTAGTAATAGAATAATAGAGCGCTCCTGTAAGAGATTATTTTTTATTACGCACCTTAAAGTTATTATTATTATTAGGAGTTTATAACTTGGTTTTAGCAATCTTCTACACATATACTACATATTATGCAACTATAAAATATAAGGTGTTGTTATATTAAGTCTTAATTATTAATATAAAAGTATAAAACTCTTGTCCATATTTATAGGGCGTAGGTTTAGAGGTGATTTCCTTATGATATATAAAAGTAGCTTCTGTATAACTAGGAATATAGTACTTATTTTAGAGTAAGATATACCCTCCTAGCCCTTGAGGCGTGTGCTAGTGGATCCTTGTCAATAGTTTTTATTTAATAAGTTAAACTTTCTAGTAAGGGTCAGTAGTAATAACACATTATAATCTAACTACTTGAGATACTTTATTAAGGGAATATCCTCTAAAGCATTGCTTAGTTATAATTTTCAAATATAAAAGCATAAAGAGTACCTAGAAAAGTAGCACCTCCATTTTAAGGTTAGTATTATCCTAAGAATACTTTTTACTTTAAACCAGTTACTTAAAGAGGTTCAAGTATAAATATATCTTAAGAAGAAAATCCCCTTAATTAGGATAGTATGTTTATTTACCACCCTAGGAAAGAGTTTAAATAGAGTACAAGATGCTACTTACCTGACCTGAGAAGAAGTATTTAATTATTAAATTACTATAGATAGAAATAGTTATTAAGCAAAGAGTATAAATAATGTATAAATACATCTATCTTATTTTTATCAAAATAATAGTTTAAAGTGCCAGTTCTGTCTAATAAAACTTTAAGTAATTTTAAAAGGGTATTTTAGTTCTTTCCTCTCTAATATAACATCTTCTTCTGGGTAAAACTCTATGGTAAAGCATAGGGGGTAAAATATCTATCTTATAAGCACTTTTTTATTGACTCTTTATATTATAATATATACTATAAAACTACAAAGTATCTCTAGTAAGTCTCTTTAAAAGTCTTAAATATTTATTAACAAATGAAGAGAGAATAAGAGTCCTATATTCAACACTATGTTAAGAGAATCCTTCCCTGATACCTTTAAGATATTACATAGTACAAGAGTAAGGTCTTAGTATACCTTAAGTTATTCCTATTTTATAAATGTATAGGGCCTAATCTAAGGGCTCTTTCTTTTAAGAATTTACAAATATAATAGTAATACCCCCTGCATATGTATTTTATAGTAAGTCTTAAAAATAAAAGCTTTTTTTCTTTATCATACCTTAATTAACCCTTATAGTTAGTTCCTTATTTCTTAAGTTATATACCTTTTATAGTTTATAAATTATAAGACAACTTATAATACTTTAATAAATGAGTAGTAATAGTATCCTTTCTTATAAAGAAAGGATATATAATGAATGACTCGTTATTTTTAGAGTAGGTACTAGCTCCTTTATCTATAACTTTTCTCAAGTATAGGTACTCAAGTAATAAGACATACCTTCTGTAATTTATAAAGAAATAAGGGGGATTCTTTTCTATTATAACTTTTTAAAAAGTAATAGGTTACTACTCTTCTGTTACATAGGGGTACTTCATTAAGGTGTTCTCCTCTGTGTATATTCACAGTATAAATAATTAAGTAAGAGATTTCCATATAGCTATAGTTTTTAATAATTTGTATAAGGTATAAAAAGAGAGGATGACTATCTGTCTTTTGTCTAAGTATAATCTTTTATAACAAGACAGGGATACTTTTATTTCAAACAACTTCTCAAGTCTTCATTATCAAGATATTTTAAATACTAAGTACAAGAGACTAGTCCTTTTTTATTCTCTAGCAATATTAGGTTACCTATAGCTTATCTTACAGAGTTCCTCAATAATTAAGTCTAATTAATTTATACATAATAGAAGACTTTTTTCTTTTTTAAGTAAAAAAAAAAATAACAGGTGGATATTTAGCAAGCTACTTACGCTTTAAAAGAGTAAGAAGAAGATAACTCTATTGTCATACACAAAGGGGAAATAAGAGCCACTAATTTAAACTAAGAAACTAGTGACACTTAAGTAAATACTGCTTACTAAAATCTTCTTCTAGCTAATTTTTACTAGAGACTTAAAAGGAGACAAACTAAAGTTTTAAGAGTTATCATATACTTATTAGATCATTATATTTAGACTTAGTAATAAGAAAACTTATCTATCTTACTAGTTAAAGAAAGTTTTACCTAAAAAAATTTCTATAGTAATTTTTCTAGACGAGTAAGTATGTTTCACTTTTGTTCTTTCATTTCAAGTAATTAATAATTAACTCTTTTTAATAGGGGCGCAAGGCATCTCTTCTATATTTTCTATATTAATATAGGAGCATACCTTATGACATGCTCTAGTTACTTATTTACTAACAGAGATTTAATAACGCTTTAAGAGTTCTTTAAATAAGATATGCTTATTCTAAATCCCCTATAAAGTGTTAAAAGAAAATAGCCTAGTTTCTTTTCTAATAAGAAAGAGATTTTATCAAGTTATATTTTTATACTGCTGCATTTACTTTAAGTACTAACTTTTATTTATATAAAAAATACTGCTTAATATACTCTCTATAATTAAGACTTAAGAGTAAAGCATACACTCCCTTGTAATTATTTAAGGGCAGAACTCTCTAGTATATAAGTCTCTAGTTACATCTGAAGGGACTAGCTCATTTTTTACTAAATGAAGAGTTCTATTATTCAACTAAAATTATTATGTAACTACGTAAGATAAATCTCTTCCTGGTAAATAACTTAACGTTTAGAGGTAAGGGAACTACTTTTTCAAGTACTCTATTTTACATATAAATGAGCTGTCTAAGTCTTGCTATAAAGCGTAAGTGCCCTAAAAAGAGAGTGTATAAGAAAAATTACCCCCAAACATCCCTCTGAACATCCGAATTATCTAGAGGAGGTTTTATAAATGTTACTATAATAATTTGCTTCTACTAACTTAAGAAAGATGCTTGTGCTCATTATCCTATCTTACCCCTTACTTATAAAAGAAGGACTTTCTTTGGTCTATTATTTTGGTCTTTTATTATATATTTGTTAAATAAGAGCGACTCTTTTACAATACGCTATAATTAAGTGCTTGAGTAGCCTTTTTATATTATAGACTACTTATGAGGCCACGAGCAATCTCCCCTTAATGTACTAGTATAGAATAATCTGGTTTAAAACCCTCCGCGCATGATAAGTAAGAAAAGTATATGTCCTTAATATTTTTACTAGCCCTAGGAGTATTGATAGAATAATTAATCTTTATATAAGGTGCTTCTCTCTTGCTAGACCTCTTAACTTAAGTGATAATATCCCTTATTAATACAAGAAAGGTTCTATTTTAATTACTAAATATATTAATTAATATATAAGCCCTATTCTTAAGTACAAGTAAGAAAGATACTTTCTTGATCTATGATATACCCTTTATACTATTATTAAATAAATAATTTTAAATTGTTAAAAGAGCAAGTAAAACTTCTCCATGCTCTAGAAAAAGAAAAAGTACAGCATCTAAGGGATCGAGGGGAAGGAAAATATCCTGTCTATAAAGACCTTTAAGAACATATATTTGTAACTGTGAAGCACTTGTATATATTCTCTATGTATATCATAAAGAGAAGCTCTAGTCTTATACTTGTGCTTTTATGATCGAGTAACTGCAATCGTTAAAGACTTTGTCCTACATTTAAAAAAGGAGTCCTTTTGTATTTCTTTAATCATACGTAATTCTCCCTTAAATAATTTTAAAAGGTATCAAGTATTTTTACCTTCATAGATACAGTGCTTTCCCTTGCGACTTCTTATGGCTACTATACTAAAATCCTTAACTCTTAACTATAAAATTATGTAAATTCATCTTTCTTATAACAATGTATTAACAAAGAATGCCCTGCAAGCTTTTAAAAATAAAAGGATAACTTTTTTATCATAACTATTGCTTAATAAAGGCGGCTAAGTAATAGAACTTTCTTAATAATAAACACGAGTAATATAGTATTTAATAAATAAGCACTTAAGAAAGACACTTTGCTTAAAGATAGTAGAGGTGGTATACCTTATATTTTTATAAGTTTTGTATTAAGAGAGTTTGTCCTTTCATTATAAGTATCGCATTAAAATAGTTCTAGATATCTTTTATAATTACAAAATGTAGGCACAATAATTCTTAATATGTATCATAGCACTTTATAGTGAAGGGCAAGGGAATAGTTTCTCTCTTACATAAATAGCTAGTAAAAATATTTACTCATAAGTTTTCTAGTAAAAGGAATTCAGGGTATATTTCTCTCCTAAGGAATAAAAGTGAGTGCATAAAAAGGGGATTACTTGCACTCTTATATAACAAGGGCAAAGAAATCTCTACTTTTTACAAAAATAGGTGCCTTACACTATAAAGTTAAAGGGATAAGTACTTTCTCCTGTATAAATTAAGTGTATATTATTCTAAAAGGGAAGTCTACTCTTAGTATATGTACTTGTATAAATATGGGTTGCTGAATATATGCTCTTTAATATTCGAGTATAATCTTTATAGAAGGTACACACTTATCATAATTCTATTTAAGGATATGTATTATCTAAAATTACTTTTATAAGTATATAGAAATCAATTACTCTTAGTGCTATTTCATAAAATACATAATCAAGGTACTCTCCCTTTACAAAGTATAAAATGATAAATTGAGGGTGTATTCCTCTTAAAAAGCTACAAGGTATAAAATACTAGAGTATAAGGAGTAAAATATATTTTCTATTAGGAAGGTAGGATACACATTTATAAAAGTATAATTAATATTCATACACATTTCACGTTTCTAAGGGAATTAATTCTACCTAAGGGAGTCTTGTTGCTCTGATTTTTAAGAAGAAATACACTTAGCTTAACTTTTGTAAAGTAAGATAGATTTATTATTCTATTTTAAAAAAAACTTACTAAGTTTTCATAAACATAACAATGTAAGGGTCTAGAAGAAAAAGAAGAGATGGCAGTAAAAATTTTTGGACCTATACGTAGAGGAACAATTAATAACAAATATCTAAAGTCTAATAAAAAAACGAAGTAAGATCAGAAAGACCCTATCCCTAAAATAGAAAATATATAAGATAAGAGAAATTATAACATTTACTACTTATCTTATATAACCATGATGGTATTGGCCCAGCTATCTATCTTCTACGCCTCATAGAATTTTATATGAAGACAAATTAATGTGCAGCTTTCTCTTAATTTAAATAAATATATTTAAAAAAGGTAGAGGTTGTTTTTATCTCTTTATTTTTATATAATTTTATTGCTTAGCTGTGGGAATACACGCTCACCCAATTGAAATTCTACCTATACTTCTTTATGTTTGCAGGAACAACTATTTATTGATTGCCTTCATTGCCCGATCTTCTCACGAGACTCGAGTTTAATATTCTAATTCTAAAATTACTTTTATTGTATGGGATAAAACCTTTTGTGTACTTACGAGGATAGTTATTCTAGCTGCTACAAACAACTATTATTTTAATAGATAGTTTGGTTTGACGAGCACCTCTTGTTTTCCAACAGTTATCTTTTATGAGATTTCTTTCTTGTCTGGGAAAAGAAAATGATTTTTTATATTATAGTCCCCTCCTCTCCTTCTTTCAAAGTATTTTTTATAACTTTCCATTTCAACTGGTCATACGATTACATGGATTTCGGTATAGAGTCAATTCTTTACGGATAACAACAAGCATAACCACGTTTCTTCGAACTTCTATTACTAAGTATTAAGACAACATCCTCACTATTTTATAGCGTTTGCATTTTTTATTCTAACACTTTCCTTTTTTCTTTTCGCCCTTCTTACCTAAACAGGAATCCTAAAAAGTCTAGTACGTTATCTATAAAATCTATAATAAAATAAGGACGACTACCAAATTACCTATTCATTTGTCCTATAACTATGTATAAATAAACATTTGATCCCGAGTTACCAGTTCATGACACCCAACAAAAGGCATCCTTTGGAGAGTTTAATACTGGATCCAATGCAATCTTGCATCTTGTGTAGGAAATCAATCATCTGTTATTGTTGTGTTGACTTTTCCTTTTTACTAAGGTATAGTGGGTTGTAAGAAGTTAACTCTTGAACTATTAAAAATTCTGCAACTCTTAGAATTCCTTTAGCTATTTTAATTGGAATAAACCCAAATCTTTCATCTTTTATTTAATATTTTATTGTAGAAGTACGATATTTACAACACCTGGACGCAGTTTCTATTTCTTTACGTAAGTACTCAGAACATTTTTAGTTCTTTACTTTTTTCATTAACAAAAAAGTACGTCTGATACATGATACAAGTGAAATAGGTCTCATTATTTTTATGCTATCCTTTACACAAGCAGTGCGCATAGACATCCAAGAAATATCCGGAACGGGAATTGTATGAAATGAGAAAGTTTATTCTACTTTACACGTTAATCCAAAAATTACAAAAATCTATTAAGATTAAGTAGTAATCCAGCCTAAACAATTACTTTTCGTTAGAACGTCTTTCTATTCTTCTTTGACGAAATGTCTATAAGTTCAAGTCTTTGTGATTTATTCATAAAATATACTACATATTCATTCATATTATTATGGGGTATACGACGTATCTTCTGCTACGGTGGATAAATAGATAATTTGGTTGATGAAGAATCTTCTCTCTTACTGCCGCGTGTACCCAAGACTGAATATTCATAGCAAATGAGTAAAGGACGGGAATCTCCAGTCGGGATGGCATAAAATTAATTAGTTTAAGGGAATTTCCAATTAATTTCGATATAATTTAAACTGTGAAAAAGGAGAAAAATAACAGCAATGCGCGCAATTAAGAGTAAAAAGTATATGGGAATCAGAGTAAGTAACAGGGATAAAAAAAGTTCCATCTTCGAAAGACACTACTAAACACAAAGAAAGAGGAAAGCCGGATAATAAATACGACCAAAGAAAGATGTTAGTGAAAAATAACCGAAAATAAAATATACTTTCCTAGTACAATGTCAGAACATAGATGAACAAGAATAGAGAGGTCCTTTTTTCTTTTTCATATAGAAATAAAAAAACTATCCAAATAGCAAACATCTATTTTAACTATTTTCATTTTATAGTTATAGGTAATTGTGATACATTCAAATTCATGAATTAAGAGTAAGAGAAATAACAATTTCTTCCTTATTTCTTATTTAGTCTAAATGAAAACCTGGTTGGTTATAATGAGTAATTAATTCAGGCATAAAAAAAGGCATCACTTCTACAAACAGAAAATGGAAGATTGGTTAATAAGGATAAAAAGAGAGAAATTACTTCTAACTCTACCCACATAGAAGAGAGGCTTAACTCTAACTTGCTCGTGTATCTTTTTCTTTCCAATATTCTTATAGTCCTCCCTTTTCTTTGCTTTTGTAATTTCTGAACTATTCTTGTTTACATTATATGATTTATGGATTTATGTGAATGAAGAGAGAGCCTTTCATTATATTCCAACTTTTTAGTTTATTTTATAAAACTATTCACGACGAAGTCAGATCTGTCTTAGTACTTGAGCCTACATTTGAGTATTTTTCGAATGTATAATAGCCTTACTCCTCAGGGTATTAAAAAATCCTCCTCCAACATCACATCTTGTTTTGTGAGTTTTCTAAAAAGTAATAAGTAAGAGCAAGCAGCCTTCTACTTCTAATATTCTAGAAAAAAGTGTAATAGGTGTTGTATAGACAGGTTTGGAATAAGTCATTGATGTAGCCTTTTCTAAGATGCTAGATTGGATAATCGTGTTTTTCCGCCTCCTTTAACCTGGTATATTAGCTTTCTACTCTTCCTTAATAAAGGGATTTTTTAGTTATAGTAGTATGTTGTCTCTAAACACGAGTTTGCCCCCGTTCTCTTCTGTTTTCTATTTATTTTATATAGGGTCCTTTTCTATTTTATATCTCTATGGAAGGAGCCTAACAAGATTTTAAATGTTTCGTCCAATAAAGAAACCCTTATGTTCCTTTCCTTAATTAAGGTCAAAAGCATAATAAACGTGTTTCTGGTAAGAGCAGCATAAAAATATCTATCATGAGCAGTAATCAGTAATTGTCGTATCCTTCGCGCACATTTCTCAATAAAGCATACTTTGTGATGTATCTTAGGATCCTTTTTTTTGTTCCGATTATTTAAACATTATTAGTTTTAGGTAGGATAGTGCCTACCCCTACAATCTATTTTTCAACTAGTAATAATATGAGTTTTCGCCAAGTTACAGGAAAGTTCATTGCGCTTATGTTTTACTCTTAATACTTAATGTACTTAAATATACATACTATTGGAAGATTAACGTAATGCTTTCCCTTATCTTTTGATGATTTTGTATTTCCGAAATGCCCTCTATCTACGCTACGTGCTCAGCATTCAGAGTTTATTTCCTATATTATATCTAAAAAAAAGCCATAAATCTTTGCTTTGGCACAACGAATAAAAAGGAAATAAAGGGATATAGAGTTATTTATAGAAGTCCTTATTCTGGTTAATACAGGATAAGGAATTTCTACTTTAAAGAAGGTATTGATGGATATTTTAAAGGCATAATATTTCTTTTTCCTTTTATAGTGACACAAACTACTTGTTTGTATCTCTTATCTATATTCTTACTTGATCGAGCTATTTTTTATTATTTGTAACGTTGTTTCCACTTTAAAATTTAAAAGCTACTTTACTCGAATCACTTTTTTAAACAATTATGTCGCTTGGTCATTTGGTATTGTACTCGCGGTTAAGCCTCTTTACCTATTCCATAATATTTGAGGAAAACTTCTGCAAAAAGATCTTATTATATCTTATTATATATAATAGAAAGCTAGTTAGAATCCATACATAATCTTAACTGATCTATTTGATACACAAGATTATAAAAAAGAAGTGGATATTTTTACGTAAGGAATTGTTGTGCTACCATCAAAAGTAAATAAATAGATTTACTAATATTAAAGAGTATCTCGTAACTTGTGCCTCTGTTCCTATAAATTGAAAAAGTAAATTATTCCCCTTCTTGGTTTTAGCCTATATTTCTGGTGCTATTCTGTTACCAGCAGTCTTCTTTCTTTTTTTTATCGCCGCAAACATTGCCCCATCCAAGGTTTTGGTGATAAGGAATATTGAGTTCTGACATTTCTCAGTATTAGAACTTTTCTTCGCTTAAATTAGATTATTTATTATTAAGTTAAGAATATAGAATACTAATGCCCAGATCATCATTTACTTCAGAATTCACTCAATAATTTAATGTCTTGTGATTATCTCTCTTTGGCAACTTCATCCTATCTACTTCAAAAGTATTCTCCCTTTATATATACTTTAATGATTATCGATTTTTACTCCATTTTCATTATTAGTATTATTCCGCTTTTAGGTACTTCCCTAGATACTGTCAACTACCGCGGGAAAGGGAATGTGATTCTCATACCCAATTTCGTCAAAAAGTCAAGTTTTTAGGACTAGATTAGTTAGGGATTGATTTCTAAGTCCCGCAGGTTGGACTACAGAAGCAGAAGAAAAAAACTTTATTTATTAATACCTGTCGTCTTATTAAAACTAAAAACACAGTTGGGTTAAGGTAGGGCCTCTAATTATACTAGCTAAGGCTTTAAAAACCAATATCTATGATCGCGCATTCTATCTTCTCTTTTTCTATACCAATGAATAGAATAACAAGAAAAGAGGTTATTTATCTATACAACTATTATGTATATGTTATACTTTTTCAATCCTTATTCGCTTGTATTCAGGCCAATAAAACACAATATTATATGCTAATATAATAGTTTTTTACGAATGAATCCACGTACATTCTTCAGGTTAAAATTGTGTATTATATTAAAGGAGAGATAACTGCTGAAAGACCTGCGAGAATGATGAAATATTAATTTTCTTAACTCTTTATTTGTTATTGACTATTTATTGTGCAGTGCATAGGGTTCCCTTTTACTTGGAATTTTGCTAGTAGGTGCTCTCTACTATTTGAGTTTGAGTACCGAGGGAATTCGTTGGTTTTTTGAAATTGATGTCATTGGCAAAGATTCTTTTTTTTCAATGATCCTGTAATTCTGTATTTCATTTAGGTCTAGAATTTTCGGTACTATTCCTCAAATCCTTTCTTATCTTCTGATTACGTTGAGGATTTATACGTAGGTAAGAGTCTTTATAACTTGCTTGATTGATAGTAAAGGTATGTAACAGTAAAGAAAAAGCTATACTTATCATATATATATAATTAGATTCTTTTTATTATATATATAATAAATTATAAGTACTCTCTTCTCTTAACAACAGAACTAGGTATGGTATAGATACACTATTCACACCCTTATGCATAAATATTTTTTTTTAGTAAATAGCGTTAAATACCGTCTTTTCCAATTAGCTGAAACTTGTTTGCTGCTTAATTAAGATCCTGTATTGGTTCCTGCTTCATTCACTTGTAGGGAAAGTCCAATAGACTAAATACCCTGTTCTTTACTCTTTTATTTTATGCCGTTTCCGATGTTCTTAAATGCTGGAATCTTCTTAATCTTGTTAGTAAAGAGTCAATCAATCTATTTCGTGATAAGGTTCTTTCTTTATTAGGAACAATGCTTTATCTATGTACTTTAATCTTTAATGGGCTTTATTACAACACTTATTTTTTAGAGACAAGCAATACTCAATTAATTACAATACAAGTACCAAGCACAGGAAGAAGATTTTGACGAACCAATAATGGGTAACCCAGAATATACAAATAAATAGACTCAAGAGAGCAAATAAATCTTAAATTAGAGAGAAAAAATAGATATGAAAAATGAAATAATAAAGAAGATAGTTTTTACTTCTGGTTCTGGTTGTAGCTTGATGTAGTTTAGTTAGATGCCAAATAGAAAAATAGTCGATCTTCTCGGTTTTGCTTAATTTACAAAAATAGATGCCTGACTTCTTAATCGCAAACACTGCTTTTATTAGGGAGGAATTACTAATCCCCCTTTCTGTCCCTCTGCCTAACATATTTATACTTAAGGATATACTTCATTACGCACCTGTATATGGTAGTCAACTATTAAAGATGTATATAAATAATGATTGCCAATAACGGTGGGGGGTGGTCGTCATGCTTTTCTATAAACGTAGAATATCATGTCGTGTTATAGAAAACAGGTCATAAAAGGGGTTAAATAAAGAACTAAATAGAATAGTTTACGATAGAAGAATAGTTAAAGAGTCACTCCAGCGAAAGAATATCGAGAAAAATCTACTTACTGTATAGTATAGGATTGAAGTACTATACGTAGCTCTATAAAAACACAGGAGTATGCAATGCTTCCTTCTATAATATATGAATAGAATCACCAAGCAAGGGCCGCGTGATGACTAACTCTATCTAAACGTGGCAGTGGTACAACAACATAATAATACGCAGCTGAAAGGCATGTTATACTCCTTTTATACTTCTTCTTCTAACATTGCGGTAACTCTATTGTGGGTAGTAGTAATAATAAATAATGTCCTTTTTGTCTAATTCTAACAAAATCTTTCTAAAACGAACTAAACGAAATATAACTATACTAAAAATGAAGTGGGTGTGATCAACTCCAAGGTATTTTTGAAAGAATCTCACTAAATTTTTTCTAAATATGTCTTCTTTAATCATACGTCCTATGTATGTAGCTATAAAACTTTTCCAGCATACACGTACTTTCTTATAGGTTTTTTAGAAGTCATTTATTATTTCTTTCAAAGATCATTACCTCTAAGAAATCTCTTAATTTAGTACTAGGCCTACCACGCGGATAGAGTCTATTTTCCCACGCTCTACTTATTTGTAATACTTTATTTCAAATAATATAATTTCAGTATTCCTTAAAAATAATATATGATACTAGTTTTAAGAGACATTGTACTCCCTTGCTTCGAATAATCGTATAGATTTAATAGCCCTTTAATCTTTTATAGTTTTTTATGCCTATGATCAATAAATTGCACGAGTTCATTCTAAGACCCACCTAGCACCAATGTTGTTTGTTTTCTTTTTTCCAACGAATTCTTTCGTGTTGTAATCGGTGTAGGCAGTTTTTTTGGACTTTACTTGTATTTTTTCTTTTAGAAACTCTATTCTTCAGTATAACTTCTTGCTTATATTTTAATATATAATACTAAAATGAAGGATATAGAATAGTGAATTAAATAGAAGAGTCAGTGTCAAGGTTTTCTCTATCTATGATGAATAGGAGAAGAAATTGAAAGAACAAGAGCTCTAAACGTAGACCGATCCTTTCATTCTTTTGGCTTCAACAAACAAGAACTCTTTTTTTTAGTTCTTTGCCTCAAAAACTCCTTCTAAACAAAAGCATCCTATAATAAAATAAAAAAGGAATAATGTAAGTCGGTTATAATATATGTTTTCGCAAATTAGGAATGTAGGTCATATGTAGATAGAAGCAAGCGCCGTGCATATAAAAGAGAATGAATAATAGACTCGTGTGCTTTCGTCTGATTCTTCCTAATCGAAAAATTTTAGGTTATAATTAATGTACATATAGTAGTTCTATTTCCCAACAAAATATTTCACGCTAAGACGAATCTTTTGCTTTTTACAATGTCGATATAGTAAAGTAAATATATCGTAATGCTAGAAGTGATTTTCTTCCAACTTAGGGGGTCGTTTTTTGGTGCTAAGACGTATACTGTACTAATTATATACAACATATTAGAAGTCGTGCTTTACTTCTCGAATAGAAGAGCATGCATATTATTTCCAGGCTTTCCGGTCTTCTATTTTTCGACATATAATCAACAATGGCAGTTCCCTAGGATTTGTACTTTTTTCTTTCAGGCTCAACTTTTTAAATGGACTAAGTCTGCCTATAGTAACGAACTGTAAGAGTAAATCCCAGAATTAAATAAAGAATCAGATAGTTATCCTATAGGAAAGGTACTCCAAAGTACAGGAACGGAGTTTTTTTGCAAACTAAAAAAAAGAATAGGGCTATACAAGGACAGTAAATGCAAACAAACATCATACTATGAACTATTAAGTCTTTTATTAAGTATAGTATTAAGAAAAAGAACTTCTACATTGTGTCAACGAAATATGGTAGGGTTGTATGTATGTAAATAGCATGCTTTTATTATTCTATTTTTCATTTTCCTGGAGTATCTTTCCTATAATGAATGACATTTATAACACAAGCGTACTTCTTTCTATACCTCTTTATAGCTAACGGGAGCTTTTTCTCTAGTGCTAACAACTAAAACGCAGAAACATTCGAAGTATACTCTCCTTTCTTTTTTATAAATAATACTAATAGAGACAGACAGTACGTAAGAGAATAGAGTTGCTATCACACCGAAGTAAACTTATAGCCTAATCTTTAGATGTAGTAACAAAAGTTTGTTAAAGACAAGATCCATTACTATATAGACATCTGTTAGGATAATTCATCACCAGGATAGTTGCATCTTAGAAGGTAACTTCTGTTTTTTTATTACAATATTATAATTACAAAAATTATAATGTGGTTTCATGTTGTTATTCCAAAAATCTACTCTTTACATACCCATACCCTGTTAGTTAATATAATTACTTAGAATTCCTTTATTAATCTTATAATCTGGCCTTTCTTGTATTTGCTCTCTGTTTTATCCTTGTAATTCCTATATAGTAAGTACCCTTTATGGGTGTTTCTTCCTAAATTCTAAATGAAAGTACATACAATGCAAAAGTGCATCACTTCTAACTACGTCAGCTTCATTTAAGTATTTTACTAAAAACAAGTGCTCTAAAAAAAATAAAGAATATTAAGAAACTAAAGATTCTAATCTCGCTTTGTAAGTAAAAGAAGACTCGTATAATTGGCTAACAGCCTTAGGAATTTATTACATGCATGTAAGACCTAGAATAAAATTTTTATTAATATCCACTTAAAGTACTTTTTGTTTCGATTAATATTCTCATTAACTCTTCTTCTTCTTATAGAATTTTGAGCGCTCTGATGGAATTACTTTGTTTATAAAGTATAGTTAGCTTACACACCTTATGACTAAGAATTTAATAGACAAATAATAAAGTAAAGGCTGTGTGTACCTTTCGTACTTAGTAAGATTCCATATTGAGAATTCTTAAGAGGATAATTTACTTATTTAATGTATTTATAATTTATTTATATTAGAGGAACTCACTTTTTTAAGTACTATATCCTTGCGCTTCCTTCTTTTATATCTTGTCATTTATATGTGCCCCACAAAACTCAAAAGCCTACCTATAGAAAGCTATATAAAGTGTGCCTTTCTAAATGCTTTTATAACATAATAAAAATAAGCTAGCGAATTTATAACAATTATATACACAAGATAAAGCGTAGCTTGTAAGTAAAAGTTTTAATCCCCGACTTTATTAGGTAATGAATCTCTTATTAAGATAGAGTACTACTTTAAGTCTTTTTTAGAATGCATTGAAATGACTATATTTTTCTCTGTGGAATACGATTACGTAAAGATTTGCCTTCATACACCCAACAAAGGATTTCTCGTATCTTAGCTAATAAATTCTTTTTTGTTTTACTAAGAATCTGTGCTTTTTCTTTTGAAGAGTGCCAAGAATATTGATCTACGGTGTAAGAATAGAAATAAAATACGTGTGAATGAAGTGAAGTCGATAGTCTAATCTAGGAATTGTTACAGGCTTTGTTCTAAGTGATAAGTAATCCGTGTGAGTAAACCCTACACGAACTAACGAAAGTATGCTTGCGCAATGCAATCTTTAGTTAGGTATTTTACTAGAATATTATAGAAGTATATAATTATATAGTTACAAAGTTCCTTATGTTATGCTACTTCTTAGTATTATTATATTAAACAGCATGTACTCGCTTTGTCTTTACTACCCCCATGACTTTTCCTCTATCTGAGGTGTTGCTTATATCTCTAAAGAATTCATCTAACTATATACTGTAGTACTTCCATAAGCTAGGGTTTCTGGTTGCCTTTATTGGTGCTATAAGCTATAATATAAGTCTCCTTTATTTGTTAAGGCTATACTAGCTGGAATATTTTCAAATCTTTTGTGGTGTATTAAATTAAATTACCTTGCGCAAGTAAAAAAATATTTAGAATTCAGTTAGAGCTCCTCGGGTGTATCTTGTTCTATAATCTACCTAAAGCTAACAAACAATAAAAGATGACTAAGTGCATAAAGGAATATCTTATGATAACTAATACTTTTCCTTTATATAAATGTAAACTTACTCTTCCTAGATAATTCAACGCGTAGTGCCATATTTCTTTACTCATAGTATTTTTATTCTATATTATATAATACTGAGTACGCTTATAACTCTTATATAGAATGTTGTTAAAGCATTTAGAAGTGTGTAAAAATAATTATATATATATATATATTTTTTACAACGTATAATAAGATATTGTACTTAACTTATTTATAGTTATAAGAGGGGGATATTATTTCTTTAGGAAAAAGAGATTAAGGTAGGTCAAAAAGAAAGATCCTAAGTAACTGCAGTGTAACATTATTTATAATTTATAGTATAATAAATATAAAACATGGGTATCGTCACACCTAACAACTACATGCATTTTATTACTATCTTTCTATTGCTAAGTAACAACTTAAATTATATAAGAAAGCCATAAATATCAATTAATTAGAGTTAAATGCCTTACTTAGCTCTATCAAGTACTGTATTTTGTAAGGATTTCCCTCTATAGTGGTTTTGAAATGTACTTTGTACTTACGAGATGTAAGTAGTATAATTTTTAAGTAGTAATAATAATACAGGGTATGCTTTCTTTTTGTAACTACCTACAAGCTACCTTAACTATGATGTAGTAACATTCTTACTCATAACATAGGAATTTTCACTTATATTTTATTTATACTAAAAAAATAATTTTACATATAGCTTAGCTGCTTGCCTATGCCAAAATTCTATAAATACTTTTATTTTTATTATATATATATTAGTAATACTCTTAGTCTAGCAGCATTCTGGCACCAATGTTAAAATCTTAAAACACACGTAGTAGCTAAAAGATGAAATTTATAAGTATGGAACTAATCTATATAACATGTATATATATATGTTTCAGAGTAAAGTAAAAAAAGTAGACTAACACCAAGTAAGATCCTTACAACAAGCAAGGAAAAGACATGCACATGAAAGAAAAAAGAATTTATATTTATATAAATTATCACGTAGAGTCTTCGCTTAGTACGTACTCACCTCTATCATAGAGTTTTATTGTATAGCATAACAATTGAAGAAGAAAGAAAAGATCCGCTAGAGGATACAGTACCGTATCTTTGTAAATATACATAATGAAAATGTACTATTCTCCTTTAATAACAGAGTTTTAATGCTTTCTAATTTACTGTGGAAGCCTGCTTGCTGATAGTAAAGAAAGAATAAATCTTTATTCTAGTCTCTAGTATACACTATTTTACTAATAAGCAATATACTACACTAAAGCTCACTTGTATCTAACAAAGAAGTACGTCTCCTTTTGTAAGGAAGAAAGTTATGATATTTATATGGTAACAAACAGCTTGAACTTTATACTCTTTTATTTTATAGTATGCGAATTACCAGTAACTGCTTTGAGTACTCTCATAGGTCTGAGGGTTACTAAAATATTGAGGTAAAAATATATAGGATTGCCTTTATTTCATTTGTATAAACAACAAAGGAAGACTCTTGACAAGGCCTAGTAATAACAAAAAGTAACTAAATAAGTTCTATAAGTAAGTGGCTGCACTGAGAGAGGACTAACTCAAGTATGTAAACTTCCCTAAAGGCATTAAGTATAAGTATATTACACAGTATATTGTATTCTTACTTTGACAGAAAATGTTTCTATTTATATGTGTACTATCATCCTATTTTATATTATACTTTATTTTATATACTCTATTTAGTATTTACTAAAAAAAAAGATATGACTAGCTGTCTACCTTACATTTACTAAATGAAATCCTATTCAGTCCTTATGCGTGCTCCCGTGTTTCTTTTATTTTTACTATAATTAATTAGAATAACATACTTAATAACATGGATATAAATTCTATAAAAAAACAAATTTTGGCAATCCGCACACTTACTCGTGTCAAGTGCTACATGAATAGAGTAACAGTTTAACAAGCAATGGTCTATAAGGGGAAGCTCCTCGAATAGAAGCAAAAGATAGTAAGAAAGAGGGTTTCCTTTAAGAGTATTAAAATATTACAACTTAATTAGGGAGAAACCTACTAAGAGAGCAAAGACTAAGTATTCCCGTAGATCCATGGATAATTAATAACTATGACTCTAAGATTTCTAATCAACATAGACATTTATTATTCCTTGTAGTTTCGATACTCTAGCTAAGGAAAACATACATACTAATTAGTTCTAAAAACAAAACAATCCGAAGTAGAAAGATATTGGGATAAGAGCTCTCATTTAGGGCAAATGCTTTAAATAAAGAATTTTGGGGGTATTCTGTTAGCATTTCTCCTAGTAGTTGCAAGGGTTGTTAACTATAGCGTATAATAAGTTATATTGTTACCTTCTATAGTAAAGTAATTCCTAGACAAAATTTTTATGAAGTACAAAAAATAAATTTATCGCGACGTTTTAAAAAAAGTAATACACTACTATATTTTATAAAATTTCCCTTAAACATACTCTCTATAGTGTTGGCATACTTCCATATAAGTTCCGGCATGGAGGTATTCCTTCATTTAATTTTAAATACATTCCTTAATGAGTTCTATCTTTCCTCGAGAAGAGAAGAGAAACCATACCGTAAAAGAATCTAAGCTGAAACCTAGACTTAATCTAACTCTTAAGAAAGAGTCTATTAGAAGTAGTTAGTTCCAAGCTGCCCCCTTCGTAAAGAGAATACTTACTGGATAACTTAGAGATTTTCGAAAACTACTTTTATATTAAATATTAAGAAGCAACTCTCAGAAAATTATATTATGATTTATTTGCTAAAGTAAAGAGCTTTTTATTAGCAATTCTTTAACTACATTTCTTCTGTACATAAACTTTACTATAAAAGCTGGTACAATTACTACTAATTCTGTATTATATCTATTTTAGATTTTTATTCTGAGACTATTCTTATATTTATTATACTTAAACGATTTAACAAAATTTTTGTATTTAAAGAGCTCTTTTCCAAACAATTATATTTTCTCCGGTGATATAGTTCATTATGATTTATTAGAAAAAATTCAGTACAGATATATATATTTCCTTTTTTTATTTATTTTACAATTCTTTTTATTAGTTGATTCTAAGAGAGAAAAAATTTTTTCCATTGTAAGGCAAGTAATAATGTTACTTTTATCGTGTTGTATAGAAGATTGTAGAAGTAAGTAATCAAGGTAACTATTTCATATACTACCTTATCTAGTTTATTTATATACGAAATTGGAGTTGTTTTTTTAAGAAATTCGATATGAAAAATGTTGTTTTCCCTTCGATAAAATTCTTACACGATAGAATATAATTCTATATGCCCTAATTAATATACCCACCACTTTGTTCGCAGAGATTTGCGAGTAGTTTTAGTGTAGTAAAAGACTCGGCATTGCCTGGCATAAAAGTGCATTATATATAAAGGGGGCTCTAAATAAAACATCCAGAAAGAGACAAAAGAGAGTCTAGGGCGAAATATCCTTACTATTATACCTTATACCTAAGTGAGTATTTGAGAGAATAAGACTCTACAGTAGTAGTAGTAAGCCTAATTAAGTTAGGCACAGTTTGTTATTATAATCATTAAGACAAGAGCAAAGACAGAAAAAATCAAGGAAGGATCTGTAATCTAATAATACGAGCAATAATGTTAAGAATGCTTCCTAAATAAAATAAGAAGTAGAGAGATAAGGACATTGGAGTTCATTTCGTACTTGTGTTCTGATTCATAGTAAATAACTTGTTACATTTTACTTTCAACTCTATTATAAAGTCCTAGCTACCCAATAATTGCAACCTTGTTTTGCGATTATCTTTATTCTCATTCTCTTTGTGTTGTGACTAAGATAGATATTAAATGAAACGATCTTCATCCTCTATATAATTTTATACACGTGTATTCCTTGTTTATAATTAAAAAATTCAACTTCTTGATAAAGACTTAACTTAATTATTGCGAATTCCTCGAAAGTAGAGTCAAAGTAAATAAAATAGGAAAGTGCATATGGTTTTCTTTCTTCTAGTGAAGTGATATACGCATGTAAGTATAAGGAACTCGCGAAGTAAAATCTAAGAAAAGGCATACGCAAAAATGAAATAGACTATAGAAAGTAGATCGGCGGAAATAAATTGTAAAAGAGGAAAGAAATATTATTTAATTTTTTATTAAAATGAAAGAAAAAAAGTTAAGGCAAAGGTCTACAAATATTGCATGAGAGATAATCCAAACTGTAATTTTATAGACATGTAACTAAGTATTATTGTTTCTAGTGAGTGACGTCTACTTTAATTGCTTCGGGATAACCTTCTAAGTTCTGGCCTTTAGTTGCAAACAACGAAGTCTACGCACCAAATAGAATAATAATTAGATAGCAGTTTTAAATATTCTTTAAAAATTTTTATTTTATTTCTGTTTTATAGATAGATTACATACTCATTAACTGCCGACTGATAAATTAAATAAAAAGAGACCCTTAGCTTACAAAACCGTTGACTATATTTTGATTTGACTTTGGCAATACCTCTTCTTAACCAAAATTTGAGTATGAAATGGATCTCCCTCTTTTACTAGTTAGACAAAAAGGGGGTCAAGATAAATAAAGCCTTGCAGAGTATAGAATCCGTAGTAATTGGAATTGGTAAGACAGAAACATTTCAATTGATATTCTAGTATGAACAACTTAGTTTAGAAATAACAATATAGTAAAGTAAGAAAGTTTTATAAGCATTCAGGAAAAAGCCTAGGGAATTCGATTTAATATACAGCACGGAGCTTATTATTACCGATGTCTAACTAAGTATAGGTGGAAATTATCGAGAGCAACGGCTTAGGTTGAAAACTAATTATGAGAATTGCCTTATTAATTAACTAATCCCTGGAATAAAGAGAAAAAGTAAGGGGTATAAAAGGTAGAAGTTAAAGTGTCAAATACAAAAGAACTTCTCAGTAAGAAATGGTATATGTATCTTTTGGGACAAGTGCTACATCTGCATTAAGAACAAATTTATAGACAGGACACACTCATGAATCACGTACTCTCACTGGACTTTTCTCTAGAAATTATATATCATTCTAATTCATATTTCTAATTTTGTCTTTTGGGAGTTCAGTATTCGAACAAAGTAGAAAGAACTAATAACAATTCATTTAAGTTTCATCATTATAGATTATCTATGGCCTTAGGCCTTATCCGACTCTTTCTTCTATTTCTATGCTACATAACACTCCTGTATTCATTCACTTAATTAATTAGTTAAGTAAATATTCCCAGCACAATTAATGCAATATAGAAGAAGGGAATACTTTCTATGAGTCAGCTATGTGTTAGCTTTACTATTAAAGAGTTATAATAATAAGAGAGTTAGTACTATATTTAATGGAAGAGAATTCCCTTTAATAATCTAATAAACTAAATATTTAAGTATTTCTTAGTGAAGCCTTTCCTTAAAATACTTTACCTTAGATATAGCTAAAGTAAAGGTTTAAGGGAAAAGATAACTTCTATAGTGTATTCTCCTCTAACATTTCCTAGTTTATGGGTTAGTAAAGAGTGCTTTCTTGTAGTATGTCCTACTAATTTATAGTAGAATGCATAAAGATTATTTACATAAATATAAAAAGCGTTAGTTACCCATTCACCCTTAATAGGTATGCCCTTATTATAAGGTTAGAGGGTGCTCACTAAATATACTGAGTTACATAGTATACAATCATTTTGAAATATTTAGATTCTAGGACTCTTGTTAAATTAGAACTATACTTAATTAGAAAAAGTTAGTAATTATTTTTTATTTTGCACACGCATACTAAGATATCTTCCTACTAAAAGGTAAAGGAGTAAGACAAATACCTTGGTAAATGTCTAATTACTACATACAATAGATGGAGCTGCACTAGACTATAAATCTAATAAAGAGTTATTCCTTAATTAGAATAAATATATTACGCAGAATCTCTTTTACAAATAATCTAGTAAATGCCCAAGTACAGGGTATTTACTAGCTAAAAAAGAGACTATCTATAAAGAAATAAAACTACAGTTAATTTTACAAAAGAGGCTGCTATTTTATTAGTACTCCTTAAACGAAGCGTTAGAAAGGAGGAAGAAATTAGTAGCATCTTCTCAAGTCACTATACTCTTTAAAGAAAGCTATTACGTATTATATAAGAGTATATTGTTTGACTTAACTTAAAGAGACATAGAAGGGTCATATCTATAAATATAGAGGTAACTTATACTAAAGAAGTACCTTAAGGCTTAAAGTAATAGAAGTATCTACTTTACTAAAAAGAGCTTGATCCCCTTAATATTTAGATTTGTTTCCTTATTTTATAGAGGTATAAGCTCACCCCATAACTAGTTATGTCAAAATAGAGGCATATACTTAACTACTCATATTTTATGATCAAGCCTCCTAAAATTTCGAGGTTACATAGAATATTATCCTAGTATTTTATCTAGCTTGAAGATTAAGAAGGATTAGTATAAGTAATAATCCTTTATAATGATAAAGACTTATTAAGCAGAAGAAAATAATTGCTATATCTTTTTTTAAAGAAGAACTTACTCTTAAAGGGTTGTCAATACCCTCGCCTTACTAGATAAGAAAAGAAAGAGTTTAAACTCTATTTTAAGCATTACCCTTAGTTCTTTATTATATAAATAATTATGGCTTAAGTAAGGCACCCCTTATATAAAAGCGCTAATTATAGTACTCTAATTACTTAGTAAGAGAGTAGTGTACTTTATAAGCGTTATTTATTAAAGCAATGACCTAAAATAGCACCACCTAACTTATAAAATTTATTAAAAAAGCAAGGACCTATTATCTTGCTTTTATGGAAATGAATACCTAGTATAGAAAAAGATGCTACTCTATCTATTCTATGACTTTTATTTTAATAATAGCGTAACATACCCTTATTTGACAAAGCATCTTAAATAATTAGAGATCACTATGCCCCTTACTAATAAAAGAGCTATGTGTAAAGCACTAAAGAACAACAAAGCATTACTAGTTTTAAGAGCTCTCCTTCCTTTACCCTTATAAATTACTTCCTATTAGTTGTACTACTTTAGAGCTATACTTATATGAATATGTAAGCCCTTTATTTTACCCAGGAAATTATCTCATTGATTTAGAAGAGAGTGCCCTTATATTTAATAATGAATAATTTAGTAATGTACACTAGACAGCGCATATTCCCTAGCATACTTTAACAATGAAGTTGCTACAAGTAAGCAGCATACATTTATAAGAATAAGAAAGAGAGAAACACCTATTTATAAAAAATATATACTAGTGAATTATACAAGACCAGTACTCTTCCCTCATGTTAGTAGTATAAATTATATACCCATAACTCCTGCGCGAGTACATCTATATGTTGGTGTCGAAAGAATATTAGTCTCCTTATCATTTTAATAAATAGTTAGCAAATATTTAGATAATATAATTAAGCATATGTCTCCCTCTTACATTTATCTAAACTTAAGAAGTACTACCTTTATATTAATATATACAAGAGAACCCCTTCTTTCTTATACCTAAGGGTTACTTCTACTATTTATTAAAAGGCATATATATATATATACTATTATGAATAATAATATCTTTTGATTTATAACAAAATGATCCCGTCCGTAAATATCGGAGAGTTCAGTCATGCACTTTCTTATGTCATCAATAGCAGAAGGCATAGTAAATACAAGAGAAAGCTACTTAAGCAAGCAATATTTTTATAAATGAAGAGAATGCAGAACTCTATAAAGAAATCACTGATTATACAAAAGCTAATACCCCTTCTAGTAAGTACTCTTGCTAAATAAGGAAGTAATAATAAGAGAAAAGAGCGCATTCACTTAAAAAAAGAGATATATATTATTAATTACTTAGAGTATTTTATAGAAGAGAAATAGAAATTCCCTTTTTATTTATTAAAGCGCCTATTTTATAAGCAAGGGACTCTTTAGGTACCTTTCTCCCTTAATAATATGGTATATACCTTAGTTACTTTTGTATCTTATTTAAAATTATATACTATTTATAGAAAAGGTGGGTTTAACTCTTACGCTTTATACTTTAGTAGGATTTACCCTTAAAATCTTGCCTAGTTATTGGAGAAAAGTAGTGGTGTCTCTTCAGTCTCTCTTTATGTAATTATAAAGTAGTTAGAAAAGTAAAAGCTATCTATTAGTATTTATAATAACTCCTATAGTAAATGCTTCAGATAAAAAAGTTAGTATTTATTCAAATACAAAGGTATCTACTTATATTAAATGTATCCTTGCACCCTAAAGTATAACGTAAGAATTTCCTAGAAGAGTTCCTTACATTTTGGTCTACTGGGAAGAGTCTCTTTATTCTATAATATTTATATGCTTATAAAATTGTTAAAGGACTGTTAAAGACAAATATCCTGGATAACACCTATTTTTAGAGAAGAAGAAATATATAAAGATATTTCATAACTATTTATACTTTTTGATGAAGCTATTTTATTATTTAGCAAATAGTTATTATAAGACTTCTTTATCTCAGGCAGGCTCCCTTCATAATAAAATGCTTAACCCTTATAGGCATAATCTTACTTAGAGCTTATTACTTACATCTAAAGAGTACTTAACAAGTAGCATGCTTACCTATTTTATAGAATTATTCTTAATAAAGCTTACTTATAGATTACATTTTATTTATAATTATTAGAAAATAAATAACCCGGGAGAATATCTTTGCTTTGGAAATAGGGATATTTCACTCCTTATAATTTATTATAAAGAATTAAGTCTTGATTATGTTAGAGTACATCTTCATTTTACCAGAGCATAGTTAGCTTAACAAATGCGTATTAGTTATTTAAAAGAAGTTATTATTTCATTGTTAGAGATATATTAGTATACCTTATTATATTAAGGGTATCTTCCTATTTAAAGAAGAGATAATTACTGACAATGCTTAGGTTTTCTTTAAAGTGCCTTAAGGAATCTAAGTGCCAAGAGTAAACTAGCATCTTATGTACCAAAGTATATAAGTAAATCTTGCGTCCTTTATTCTAGTTGCTGCATAATATTAAACAAGTATTTATATAATACTAACTAATGGTGCCGTTACTAACATAGCGGGAGTATTTTCCACTATACCTAATAGAGAAAAGATAGACTTAAATGCAATTACAGGCCTTTCATTTAATAAAGAAGATTGAGAGTGAATCAAGTACTTGTTTGTCCTCTCTAAAGTGCATGAAATAGTATGTGTGTCCAAAATAAACTAAAGATCCTCCTATATTATAAGTACCCTATTTATAAAAAATATCTAATAGTCAGCTATCTTATGCTTAAATATACCCTTGAAAAAGTATAAGAATACGCCTTTATGCAAGAGAATAATACCTTACTTATATTAGTATGCTAGAAATATTGAATAAAATACTATAGATATAACGGCAAGTACTCCTAAATGGTTAAGCACAAAGAAAAATAATCAAGTGATAATACTACCTAAAGCGAAAGGAGTCACTAGTGCCTATATTATATTATTTATACGCTTAGTTTTTTTTAATGATTCTAAGAAAACTATCTCGGATAATACTTAAATACTAGAGACTTTTAGAGAGAATGCTACAGTTAACAAAGAATTACACTTGAGTATACATAAGCAAAAATATCTCGCTAAAACATACATTAATAATCAAGCCTTCTTAGATTGATACATATTTTTTAATAAAAAGGGGGAGCCTAGTTTCTATAAGAGAAGAAAAAACCCTTTTTTTATTATAATAGTTTATAAAAAACTACCTTAAATTATGGCATAATGGATCTACATTTTAAAAAAGAAGCCCTTCTAGTCTATTATAATTAATAAATACTTCATTTCTT
Organism: Plantago elongata; assembly: GCA_036897095.1. NCBI lineage: Eukaryota > Viridiplantae > Streptophyta > Magnoliopsida > Lamiales > Plantaginaceae > Plantago > Plantago elongata. Next base: position 2,470 of record JAYMSP010000606.1, on the reverse strand, counting down.
ACGCACCTTTATAAAAGAGTTACCTAACCCATAGATTATATTACGCTATTAAGACTTAAGTAGTATCTAAACTAGTAATAGATTATGTAAGAGGAGTCTCCTGTAATATAATACTTGCAGAAGGTAAGGGTACTTTTAGAAACAGTTATTAAATAGTTAAGAGCTAAAGAACATCTCTATTTAACAAACAGTACTCGTTAATTAGATAGTAGAGGTTTACTATAGAGAAGTCTTTTACATTCTAAGTGACTCTTGTTTTCTTAAGTAAATAATTATGACTTAAGGAATCTTTTCACAAATATCTACGCCTTGGAAATAGTACTTTTGATAAAAGAGAAAGTTTTCTCTTGTACTTTATAAAATACCTTACTAAATAGTTAAAAGGGTGCCCTAAATAAATAAGGCTCTCTTTGTGCAACCTTAAACTCTTTGCTTAGATAAATAATCGCTCTTTCTCTTTCTAATTATTTGTTAAATATTATAATAGCTCTAAGATAACCTCTCAATGAAAATATCTGCTTAAGTCTCTTTCTTTCTCTAAAATGTAAGTATACTGATGCACCATTTTCTTCCCTAAATAGAGTTAGTTATTTACCAGCATACTTTTCTCTTTAAATATTTATATTATAATAGTAGCATTACTTAGGGAAGTACTCTTTCCATCTTTTATAGTTTCAATTAGGTATTTATCTCCATCATAGTTCTCTTAATATATTTCTTAATGAATTTTTAAAGTATAACAATCTATAAATAAGTAAGGAATTCAAAAGGGCTCTCTTGTACTTAGAGAATGTATGCTTGTCTAGTGCATGAGTACTCACTTTTATTTAAAAGTTAAATCCTTGATTATGTGTAACTTAAATCTAGCCTTTTGTGAAATATGTAAGAAGTACCCTTTCTCTCTAAAATATTTTATGTATAAATAATTTATGCTACTATTTTTTATACCATATAAGAAGTCATTACAATCTCTAGTAGTTTCTATTTCTAAGAAAAGTACGCTTAAATGACCTTTTATAAAAAAATAAGTTCTAGTCCTGTTACTTTAAGAGAAAAGACACTTTACTATAATAGATTTGAGAGTACTTAAAAAGAACATTATACGAGTATGCTTTTTAATAACTTAACTAATAGTATAAAAAAGGTAGTAAGCACTAGATACTCTTTTCTCCCTTAAATGAAGTGCAAATACATGTTCCCTTTAAGAATTATTCAGCTTAGAATCTTAAGGGACTAAGAGACGCTGCCTCTACTTATACATTTTATAAAATAAAAAAGGAAAGCTGCTATAAGTTAACTCCTTACCTTATATGATATCACCCCTTAATTCTAGCTTAATTTATATGCTTTAGTTACTTAAAATATAGTAGCCTTACTATAGTAAGATTTTATCAATAATTCGTTTACGTTACAAATTCATGGAGGGTATCCTACTCTATTATAAAGGGCAATTTTAGTGCTTATAAAAGTGCATGTAGTGTTTCCTTCTATAGTAATAGCCTAATAAATCATAGTTGTAATTTAATAATTTAATAGAGTATGTAATTTTGTACTAACTCTCTTTAAAAAGTATACCATAAAGGTAGCATAAAGACACCCGCTTAAGTCTTAATTTACCTTAAAGACATAAAGTACTCGGAGTAATGTATTATTAAATATGAAGCTCTTTTATTACTTTACTAGTGGAGAATTATAGTATTACACAAGTATATATTACTAAGCCTTTATCGGGTATTTAATTTAGGGAATACTCACGCACTAATTTAGTATAACTTTAAGTATTTGCTAGGGTTTATTTATAAGAGGAATACTTATGCCTCACACTCTTTTTTATTAATAAAAATATGTATTTTTCTCCCCTCTTTAGCCTTATTATAGGGCTTAACATATAAAAAGTATAGCTTTAAGTTAAAAAGGCTTAGTGAAAGAGACTTTCTTTCTACATTATATTTATCCCTTAATTTCTCGTATATTTATCATAGTTAATGATATTAACTAGAGTTATAGTACGTAGAACACCCTATATTTAATTTATTTATATTTACAGGACTCTAAGAGTTATATTTTATAAAAATAGCATACAAGTAAGTCTAATAACGAGAGATAGCTCTGTCTTAAGTATCTTTCTTCACCCCACAGTAGTTCTTGATATTAAGGGGTCTTATAAATTAAATATTTAAATATAAGTAAGGTAGTTTTAAGTACTAGTTTTTATAAATATAATAGCTTCTTAGGTCTACTTACTACTAATAAATTGTTAAAAGGTATAAGAGTCTATAAGTATGTATTTACTAAGGATCGTTTTAAATAGATTGTTATAGAAGATCATACACCAATAGTTAAGTTAGTAACACAAATCTCATCCAGTTCGAAGGAACTTTTGGTTCTCTTCTGCGGAGAAATTGGTAAAACCGACCCCCCAGTAGTAAATCGATCAGGATAGTGAAGAGTTTAGACTAATGTGCTAGAA